>JABSTQ010002564.1:0-15601 GCA_013358835.2 Ixodes persulcatus | reverse complement strand
CAGTCAGTTGTGTGCCCGTTTCGGTTGCTGCTAGCCATATGTGGCTGGTTGCTGCTTTCGAGAGCCCCGCAACATAGTCACTTTCAGCTTTTGTCCTGACATAGACCCATCTAAAATTTAATTAGCTCTCAGATTTAGCTTTCGGACACTCCCAGCAAAATAGGTTGCACCACATTACTTAGACAGGTAATGATATTCTGGTGGCAGAATTTCCACAAAAACTGCTTTGCATTAGAGGGCACAAGGGCTGACCTTTTGGGAGGTGTAGCTTTGTGTGAACTTGCGGATGCCTCAGCTGCCCCTTCCCACCTGGCCAGTTCAGTTGCCATTTCCTCTTGGGTTTCTAGTAGGTACATTTGTGATTATGAATAAATAAATTGGTTAGGAAGCAATGGCAGCTGATGCAACATCAATGCAAGCCATGTATTAAATGACTTGCATGAATTGACGTCGAATCAGCCGCGATTGTGCACGTTAAGTTCCTGCTGCGGAGCGCAAGAGTTTGGCGCTCCATTCATTAAATGGACAGAAGCGCCACCAGACGACTGACACTCGAGCGCGCTCTTCTTACAGTATTTCTTGAAGTGCAAGTGATTTCTTCACGCTGACAAAACATTGTCGAGACGAGGAGTGCAGTGGGACTGCTGCCACTTTTCAGTTAAAGAATGCTTAATCCAGCAAGTAAAAATCATTTGATTTGAAAGCCAAGACAGCAATTAGCATTACGGGAAAGGTTTGTTCCTGAATCTCGCCTGAAAACGAATTAATCTATCGAACAGTAGCATTATGATAGTACAGCGAGAGAAAAGTTGTCGGGATGAGAAGGCAGGTCGGATCGCTGCCCTTTGTAGAATGCACAGCCCTGCGAATAAAGAGACTTCGATTGGAAAGCGAAAACGTTGCGGAAAAGGTTTGTTCATGCATCTCGCCTGAAAACTAATTAATGTGCTATTTATTGAACGGTGGTGTGTTAGTATTGGAGTAGTACATCGACAGGTTCCGTCTCGCGCTGCAAGACGGAAACCAAAGATATCTGACAAGTTTGAGAGTTTCTTGATTTGACAAGCGAGTTCAAGAATGTTGTCTTTCATTTAAATCTGAACAGCATGCATGGTCAATAAATTGATCGGTCAAAGTAACATTCAGCATATGTGGCTGAAGAGAGTCTTCCAACCTTTCAGAAATATTAAACATTTGTGAAAATTTCCTAACGTCGCCGCGCATTTTTATTTTTTTTTTGCTTTTATTTTGCCGTTTTACAGACCCCTTAATTAATTTATCTTTTCAAAATAATTTCGGCATCCGCGAGATACTGGGTTCGTCATAAACATGCGGTCGGAAGTGGCTCGTCGGCAGTTTTGGTGTGTTGCGCTACTGTACGCTATGCTTCGTTTAGTTGCTGCGCTCGGAGTGTGGAACTCGGAACGTTGGAGTACGAGTAAAGGAGCGCTCATTCACACTGGAAGCGGATCCGCGTTCGCAAGGCGGTTGCGAACGCGGTTGCATAAAGATCCAGTACAATTGCACGCGCACTCGAGGACATCAAGTGCGCGTGCAATTGTACTGGATCTTTATACAACCGCGTTCGCAACCGCTTTGCGAACGGGGATCCGCCTCCAGTGTGAATGAGCGGTTAGACAGCCCATGCATTCATCTGCCTAGCTTGGTGCCCCAAATAAGCACAGTCCACAATACTCAGTTTTAAACACAGTCGCAATAAAAATGAAAGAAAACGGCGATTGCTTGTGGCTAAGTCGCACTTTGGGATGGTAAAAATACACACTCACCCGTCAGTTTGAGGATCTCAGCGTCGTAATAGCCTCCTCGGGTGTTCGCGTCGCCGTCCCAAAACACCTTGTACACCGTCCTACGCTCGAAGTCGGCCACATTCGAAGGATTGCAGTTCTCAAATAAGGCCCTATGGACGCCGCTTATTTTTCCGCTCTCGCAAAATCGAGTGAAACCTACCTAAATCTCTAAACCTCGAAAACACTCCACGAGGAAGGGCGAGGCTGCCAAGGTAACAAAGCCGCACGAAACACCTGGATTGGATTTGGATTTGGATTCGAAGCTTTTGAAGACTCAGTTGCTCGAACGGATATAAGCGGCGAACGGTTTTCAAAATGTAAAGTATAGGTTAAAATTAACGAATCGTCGAGAATGAGAACAGTTTTGACAAAAATCTGTCAAGTGTCAACAGCGTCGGCAGCGCCGGCAGCAGCCGATGCGTCGGCCACGGTCGTGGCGTCGGCTCATGATTAACGCGTCGGACTGCGGAACAAAAGGTCGCTGGTTCGATGCCTGCAAAAGGGACGCGAGAAAAATATTTTTTTGTGTGTGTTTTTTTTGTATTTTTATTATATTTATGGTGTTGGTGGTGGCAAAAACTTTAATTGAGTCTACAACGCCTGCGACGCTGCTTCGCTACCGACGGCCCTGGTCTAAAAGGGGTTCTGGTGCAACTGAATAATGTGGGTTTTTCTACCTTTCGTGATGCCGGTTTTAGTACCTTTCGTGACTCGACGTGTTTTCACTCAACCACTTTGAAGGTCGACTGAACGATGAGACACACAGGGTGTTACAAAAGAAAATTTACGCGTTTCTTTTTTTTTTTTTTACCGCAAAAATAAACTAGGCATCGCCGAACGCTCATTCTCCGCCCAAAGGTAGCGCTAGAGGTCATAACCAGATGCCAAAGCCGACGGAGTTTTCGAATACATGGAGCTCTATGGCACCAGAAATTGTAATCGGGCAAAAATGAGCTCCATTTTCCCACTGAAATTTTCAGAAAATCACTAATAACTTTTCATTAAGTTATCGGATCGGGTTGAAACTTTGGCATCTGGTTGTGACCTCTAGTGCTTTCTTCGGACGAAGAGTGAGCGTTCGGCGATGCCTAGTTTCTTTTTGCGATAAAATATAACCCTGTAAATTTTCTTCTGTGACACCCTGTATAAGGCTTTCCCCATAATAAAATATCACATCAACTCATTGACCCTGCGGCCCATCATATATCATACGCGAGATTCGACAGCTTTTGTTTTGTGACATAGCCTAAAATCGCCTATTTTGTAGCGTGCGAAGTTGCGGAGCCTCCTCGACTTTGGGCTGCTTATTCAGCGAGGCGGTGGTGCATTCCCCCGACTTCGAGCGAAGTAAAGCGAAGCAATGGTCGCGCGGTCTGTTTGGAAGCAAAACTTAATGCCGCCGCGACCGTCCGATGCGCACTACAACGGTCGCAGGGCTTGGGGGTGCGCGGTGTCGATAAAACAAAGTGCCGACGAAAAGTGTCGATTTTTCGTTGGTAATGAAAGGCGTGATGAAGCATATGCGAAAAGATGGACCGTAAGTATGGGTTTCCACGGTGCGTATGATTGATTGCAGACGAACACACAGTTGCCGGTGAATCGGGGGCTCAGTGTGTAAAGAGAAATCGCGTGACATATTAGTTGTGTCAGCATCTCGCGAGCCCGCGACTCATCACATGCTGGCAAATATGTCGCGACCCGTATATCAAATGTTATTGAACGCCTAGGTCTGACGGCGCCGTCAGAATACCGTGAGCAACAATTAATCAAGCACTTTTGATAAACATTGTGTGCAAAGAAAGTCCCGACGGCGGGCAATAAGACGCTTTTGATGGACTCGAAGTGAAACATAAAACTTCTGACGGTCCATCAGGCCACCTCTGATGGCCCATCAAGAATGTCCAACAGACCATTAGGCGCCGTCAGGAACTTCTGACGGACCATCTAAACGCATCTGACGGTCCATCAGACGTTTCTGTTGGTCCATCAGACTTTCTCGATGGTCCATCAGGAAGCCTGATGGGCCATCAAAGAAGTCTGATGGACCACCAGGACAGTCGGGTAGTCCGTCAGGAATGGGCTGATGGTCCATCAGACTTCCTTGATGGTCCATCAGACTTCCTTGATGGTCCATCAGGAAGCCTGATGGACCATCAGAGAAGTCTGATGGACCGTCAAGAAACTCTGATGGTCCATCAGGAAAGCCTGATGGTCTTTTCGATCGCGACGATACCGGCGAATTCTGTCTTCCTTCGAAAGAGAAATTTTGGACCGATCAAAAGAACTGATATTCATCCCGTACGACACGCCCGACCAGCTAGCCGATTGCACGAAGACGTCGCCGAGCCGTCGTCCCTTCTCGTGGCTCCAGACATCGCTCGCTCAAACGTCAAGCACGAAGTTCGTACTTAGGGTTGAATACGAACGCGTACGGTTTCTTTACGAGGTGCAAATATGGCCTCTTCGTGGTGCTGCTCGACTTCAAGCCGGGAGTGCATATATTGAAGAGAAGTCGGCAGCAAACTTCCGACATACAGTCTACCCGCTGCATTACTAAGCGTGATAGGAGTTCCTTCAGTAGCTCAGTGGAAAGACGTCCGCTTTACACGTAGAGGGTACGAGTTCAATCCCTGGAGTGGGTATATCTTTTTTTTTGCAAGCATTTTGCGATGTTTACATTTCTTTTTTTACAATCATCACTGCAAAAAACAATTGTTGTGGACCATACGTCGCTGAACTAAATAGTATGGGATTCCATTTTTGACACCTGCGAACTCAAGGTAGTCACTTTCCACAAAATGCAAGGAGCATATGAATCGGGTAGCGTCCGCTTTGCGAGCTTTGCGTGACTCTTCTACAGGAATTGCAGCCAGACATTAGTCCCCACCCGTTGATGCCACTTTCAGATGTAGGACATGTGAGGCCACTCTTCACGCAACATCTTGGGAGTATTCTTTTCGGAGCCGATAAGCGGAATTCACCAAGGCACTCGGGAACTTACTACTAATTGCGAACACTTACATGTACAGTACAACTCATCTTAAAGTACAGAACAGCGAGCGGAACAAACAAAACTGCAAAGGAATCGCACGGCGAGCGAACGCATTTCGTCTGCTACGTGCGGAGAGAGACAAAAGAAAACCCGCACGGTCGGGTGTAGCCACGTGACTTCCGCCACTCACTCTATCCTCTCCACTTCCTCGTGCGGTGCGGGAGTTTAGGTTTCGGTTTCGAGCAATTGCGTTTTTTGGCTTTATTAAAAAATGCGTGACTCTGTAGCAAAATATCAATTGGGTAGTATTCCGACACTATAATGAATCGCGTGACAAAAAAGCAAAAAAAAAAATTTGGCGGTGTCAGTGTCCCTTTAAAGAGATCAAGCAAGGGGATGGCGTGAATCAAAACCCCAGGGACAAGCCAAGGAGATTGGTGGTAGTATCATACATGCTTAAGTTCTCTCATAGCCTTAAGAGAGAAGCGAAGAGAGTTAACATAGATGTAGTCTTTTCAGCACCAAGAACGCTCTGCAGCTTGTGTAGAAAGGTAAATTCGAATTGAAATAACACAGTAAGTTGCACCAAGAAGCACAGAACAAACTTTGTTACCTGTGTAGAAAGAATAATTTATTGCTTCCCACTTTCTTGTGGGGGAGTGTACCATGGACAGACTGGTCGGTGTCTGAATGACCGTCTTCGTGAGCATGCCAACAACGACGTCAACGTCAACTCTGGACATTAAAGAGCACATTGTCGGGACTGTGGGTGTTTGGCGCTTTTGAGCAACTGCACTGTGCTCAGAAGGAGCCCCAATCAGCTCGTCAGAGAGATCATTGAGGCAGCAAGTATCGAACGATACATTGACAAGTGTGTCAGCAGGCCATCTTTAACTCTCTCACAGAGAGATCTTGAGTATTTGACCAAAAGGTCTCAGGCACCGGCAGTGAGAATTTTTTATCATTCTTTACTTCTTATTACCTTTTTATTTTTTAATATTTATATTTCTTAAATTTTATTGTGTTCTTATTTTTGTAATTGCATTTGATGTCGTCATCACGTTCTTAGAACATAGAAAAAGAGGAGGTTGTTCTTTGTGCATAGAAGACAATACATACATGAGTTGTGAGTCAGCGCCGACTGAGTGTCTATATTTTTAGCGTGTCTGTGTTTGTTAGTGTTTCTCTTGTGGTGCGCTGTAAGATTACTCAATACTTCATGGTCCATCAGGCACCACCAAGTAAGCCTGTCGGACCATCAAAGAAGTCTGATTGGCCGTCCAGAAGGTATGTCTAGCTAAACTTAATGCTTTGCAGATTGTCACTAGGCGACCTCTTCACGCTCCAAATCCCTCCAAAACGTGTGTAAAACAAAAAAAAAGTATTTAAAAACCTCGTTTGTCGAAGTTGTCGCTGACGTTAACGGGACGTTTCAGAACTTTTCGAGAGCCGTGGTTTGAACCCGAAATGTTTGCTTCGGCTCGAGGGGCAGTTAAACTTTTTCAACATGGCGGTGCCGTAGGCTGCGGCCGAACTTATCTTCCGCCACCGTCGGCGTTGATACCGAGACCACTGGGACGCCTTTCAATTCCCCGACGACGACTTTCGGCGACAGTACCGGTTATCAAACGCCGTTGTGCGCTGGTTCTGCTACAAGCTTCGTTCGGCGCCCGGACTCCGAAGGCGGCGGACAATCCCGTGAACCATGACCGCGGAACAGCAAGTTCTCTGCGCCTTCCGGTTCTTCGGAACCGGTAGCTTTCAAGGCATGGTGGCGATTGTCGAAAACCTGTCAGTCGCACAGATGACTGTGAGCCGGGCTCTCGGAGTTGTTGCGGCTGCCATCGTCGAGTGCCTCGGCAGCCGTTGAATTCACTTACATGTGGAAAGCAAGGCGGCCGCCAATGAGGGCTTCGCCCGAGCCGACGGCAATGTAGGCGGTGTCGTTGGGTGCGTGGACGGGACTCGTGTTGCCATCTTGGGCCCGCGAGGTACGCAGACTGTCACGAAGGTAGCCTACTGGTGCCGAAAGCACCACTACGCACTGAATGTTATGGTGATAAGTGGTGCAGTGCATCGCTTTTGCTGTCCTCTTTAAGAACTGTGAATACGGTCTGATTCGGCAGTGAATTCAGTAGCAAATAATGATTCCTCTGCGGTGGCTCGCAGTGTCAAAAATGTTAGGCAAGGCGAGAAGAGTTTCACATGGAGAACACACACTGTAAACTATTTTATTTTCGCGGGCTCTATACTTCGCGAATTTGGCAGTGTGGTTTTCTGGAATATTTCGTGGGCATAAAATTTCGCGAATCGGGGTGGTGTGCTATACATTTGTTGCCATAAGAAAACAAATTCGTGGGATCCATATTTCGCGATGTTATTTAGGTCGCGAAATTCGCAAACATTAGGTCGTAGCCACCGTAACGTAGTGTCTAGGGTGCCGTCCGGCGGCACTCTACTCGTGTCTTCAAGTGCCGTTCGAAAGTCTCGTATAAAACGAATTGTCACAACGGGTATTTTGAAGCTGACGGGAAATATGTCTGCTTCATACACAGCGGACCCACGTTCACTGCAGAGTGGTCATATTTCTTGTTTTTTTAATTTGTTTTTTTCGGTGCCGTCGGACGGCACTACAGACACAGCCTTTTTTTGTTTTTTGTCAAGTTGATAGTACAAGCACATGTTAATTGAGGGACCAATTACTTAATTTAAAAGTAGCGAAATAGACGAAACACACTTTTCACCGAGTCACGATCTTGAGGCGCGACAAAAGTGGTGTTTGTCGAGGTCGTCGCCATCCCAATACCCGCTTTTGAGTGAAAAACGGTCTTGTATGTGTTTGCAATGTGTGTCAGATCATGTTCTTCTAATATGAATATGAGCAGCGAACACTGGGGAAAAAGTTAAGCCGCGAAAGCGATGTAATGTAAGTTTGAACAAGCATTTTGTTCAAAACATCTGTGGGACAGGCAAACTTGCGAACGTTTTTTGTACTGTGCACCTTTTGTGTCTTCAGTGACAGTTAGAGGAAGCTGAATTCCTTAAGTTTGGGCTTCTGACTAGTCGAGGTAAGATTGGTTTGTGGCTGTGATCACATTGAGATAATTTTGCACTTGACAGTTGGATAAGAGCTGTACATTTAAGCTCTTGCATTTGTCTCCCAACATGTTTCTGATCGTAGTTTTACTAGCAGGAAAGAAGAAGTCCATACGTCCTTGAGTCAATGGAAAAAGTATTCTATAGCATGTGTTCTTCTCTAGACTTTGACACGCAATGATGCGCAGAAGCTGTCTTGTTGAACTTAAATATACTATTTAGGAGAATAAGGTTTTTCAACAAGTACTGGAAACGACTTAATTTTTGCAGGGATCTAATATTTGCGAAATTCGCTACTTTAATAATATTGAAACGAATAGATCTTGAAAAGATGTGTTTCAATGATAATACGTAGAGCTCCAATTTTCAAAATTTAATGTCCACTAACTGTTCCTGAGTGCCACTGTACACAAAATTTGCGGAATATCGAGCCCGTGAAAATTGGAGTCCCCGAAGGACTCCAAAACTTGGAGGTGTGCGGTGACGATAAGGCCTCCCGAATGTGGGCGACGTTTAAACACCCTGGCAAGTAACTCCTCGACCGGGGGCGGGGCTCGGCATCGACATGTCGTGCGCAAGCCGCTCACGTCGGATTCTTCTTCAGGTACTCCTTGTTGCCTCCCTGATTCACACCCGGCCCTACTCAAGCGTCGATTGCCAACCACCATCCAACAAAGATGGGACAACGCCCCAACCGCAAGTCGACTGCCTGGCACCTTCCCCGCTGGATCTGTCCGGCCTCGGAGGGACAGCCTGGCAACCTGCACTGCTGACACGTGACTACAGCCTACAAAACCAGCTCCGCGGCACTTTCGAGGCGGGGCTCGGCATCGACATGTCGTGCGCAAGCCGCTCACGTCGGATTCTTCTTCAGGTACTCCTTGTTGCCTCCCTGATTCACACCCGGCCCTACTCAAGCGTCGATTGCCAACCACCATCCAACAAAGATGGGACAACGCCCCAACCGCAAGTCGACTGCCTGGCACCTTCCCCGCTGGATCTGTCCGGCCTCGGAGGGACAGCCTGGCAACCTGCACTGCTGACACGTGACTACAGCCTACAAAACCAGCTCCGCGGCACTTTCGAGGCGGGGCTCGGCATCGACATGTCGTGCGCAAGCCGCTCACGTCGGATTCTTCTTCAGGTACTCCTTGTTGCCTCCCTGATTCACACCCGGCCCTACTCAAGCGTCGATTGCCAACCACCATCCAACAAAGATGGGACAACGCCCCAACCGCAAGTCGACTGCCTGGCACCTTCCCCGCTGGATCTGTCCGGCCTCGGAGGGACAGCCTGGCAACCTGCACTGCTGACACGTGACTACAGCCTACAAAACCAGCTCCGCGGCACTTTCGAGGCGGGGCTCGGCATCGACATGTCGTGCGCAAGCCGCTCACGTCGGATTCTTCTTCAGGTACTCCTTGTTGCCTCCCTGATTCACACCCGGCCCTACTCAAGCGTCGATTGCCAACCACCATCCAACAAAGATGGGACAACGCCCCAACCGCAAGTCGACTGCCTGGCACCTTCCCCGCTGGATCTGTCCGGCCTCGGAGGGACAGCCTGGCAACCTGCACTGCTGACACGTGACTACAGCCTACAAAACCAGCTCCGCGGCACTTTCGAGGCGGGGCTCGGCATCGACATGTCGTGCGCAAGCCGCTCACGTCGGATTCTTCTTCAGGTACTCCTTGTTGCCTCCCTGATTCACACCCGGCCCTACTCAAGCGTCGATTGCCAACCACCATCCAACAAAGATGGGACAACGCCCCAACCGCAAGTCGACTGCCTGGCACCTTCCCCGCTGGATCTGTCCGGCCTCGGAGGGACAGCCTGGCAACCTGCACTGCTGACACGTGACTACAGCCTACAAAACCAGCTCCGCGGCACTTTCGAGGCGGGGCTCGGCATCGACATGTCGTGCGCAAGCCGCTCACGTCGGATTCTTCTTCAGGTACTCCTTGTTGCCTCCCTGATTCACACCCGGCCCTACTCAAGCGTCGATTGCCAACCACCATCCAACAAAGATGGGACAACGCCCCAACCGCAAGTCGACTGCCTGGCACCTTCCCCGCTGGATCTGTCCGGCCTCGGAGGGACAGCCTGGCAACCTGCACTGCTGACACGTGACTACAGCCTACAAAACCAGCTCCGCGGCACTTTCGAGGCGGGGCTCGGCATCGACATGTCGTGCGCAAGCCGCTCACGTCGGATTCTTCTTCAGGTACTCCTTGTTGCCTCCCTGATTCACACCCGGCCCTACTCAAGCGTCGATTGCCAACCACCATCCAACAAAGATGGGACAACGCCCCAACCGCAAGTCGACTGCCTGGCACCTTCCCCGCTGGATCTGTCCGGCCTCGGAGGGACAGCCTGGCAACCTGCACTGCTGACACGTGACTACAGCCTACAAAACCAGCTCCGCGGCACTTTCGAGGCGGGGCTCGGCATCGACATGTCGTGCGCAAGCCGCTCACGTCGGATTCTTCTTCAGGTACTCCTTGTTGCCTCCCTGATTCACACCCGGCCCTACTCAAGCGTCGATTGCCAACCACCATCCAACAAAGATGGGACAACGCCCCAACCGCAAGTCGACTGCCTGGCACCTTCCCCGCTGGATCTGTCCGGCCTCGGAGGGACAGCCTGGCAACCTGCACTGCTGACACGTGACTACAGCCTACAAAACCAGCTCCGCGGCACTTTCGAGGCGGGGCTCGGCATCGACATGTCGTGCGCAAGCCGCTCACGTCGGATTCTTCTTCAGGTACTCCTTGTTGCCTCCCTGATTCACACCCGGCCCTACTCAAGCGTCGATTGCCAACCACCATCCAACAAAGATGGGACAACGCCCCAACCGCAAGTCGACTGCCTGGCACCTTCCCCGCTGGATCTGTCCGGCCTCGGAGGGACAGCCTGGCAACCTGCACTGCTGACACGTGACTACAGCCTACAAAACCAGCTCCGCGGCACTTTCGAGGCGGGGCTCGGCATCGACATGTCGTGCGCAAGCCGCTCACGTCGGATTCTTCTTCAGGTACTCCTTGTTGCCTCCCTGATTCACACCCGGCCCTACTCAAGCGTCGATTGCCAACCACCATCCAACAAAGATGGGACAACGCCCCAACCGCAAGTCGACTGCCTGGCACCTTCCCCGCTGGATCTGTCCGGCCTCGGAGGGACAGCCTGGCAACCTGCACTGCTGACACGTGACTACAGCCTACAAAACCAGCTCCGCGGCACTTTCGAGGCGGGGCTCGGCATCGACATGTCGTGCGCAAGCCGCTCACGTCGGATTCTTCTTCAGGTTGGTCTGGTCTATAAACCTGTATCTTATCGTAGCAACAGATGTGCCTTGTCGATGCCGCGCCCCTTTGCCCTTGTATTCTGTGACATTGACTCAAAAAGTTTTTGTGTTATGTACGCGCTCTGCTGCGCGCTGTCTGTTGTCATTAGAATGCTGCTGATTGTATCCGGCGATGTTGAGGTCAACCCAGGCCCCTTTACCCAAGAGCAAGTGCACAGAATGCTCGAAGTAATGGAGTTGCTACCGAGCATAAAGACTACGCAAGATGTTATTCTCACTGAAATGACAGCAATTAGACAACAGCAAATATCGGCTGAGGAGAAGCTGTCGTCACTGTCGGTGACGCTTGAATCCCTAAAAAAAGATGTCGCTTCATTAAAAACCCTTGAAACGGAAGTACAGAGTATGCAGGCCACGTCGACTGCATTTTCTGAGCAGTTGAGTCAGCTAATCACCAGCCACGATGATTTAGAAAACCGCTCTCGGCGAAACAATCTAATCTTTTACGGCATCGACGAGGATGCAAATGAAACATGGGAAATATCGGAAACAAAAGTGGCGAAAACGTGCGATAATCTGTTGGGAATCAAACTAGAAGATACACATATTGAACGTGCTCACCGACTTGGCCGATTCAACGCAGGAAAATGTAGGCCAATAATTGTTAACTTTTCTTCTTTTAAAACAAAACAAGGCATACTGTCACAGGGACTCAGATTCAAAGACAGTGGAATATCGATTCGAGAGGACTTCTCTGAATCTGTCCGTCAAGATAGGAGGAAGCTTCTAGAATACGCGAAGACCCAAAATATCCCTTTTCAACTACGTTTCAACAAATTATTAATGGGTCAAAAATCTTACTATTTTGATCGAACAGACATGAGCGTAAAAGAAAGACCAGCATAGCAACCAGCTCATCTTCCTCGGAAGTGTGCTAAGAAGACCACAGCAGTGAATGAACTGGTTGTACTCCTTGTGAATTGTCGAAGCATAAAAAATAAAGTTGATGACTTTGCCGACTTAATTAACACTACCGCTCCTAGTGTTGTTATTGGAACAGAATCCTGGCTTGATGACACGATCGATGATGCTGAGGTGTTTCCGCCAGAGTATGCTGCTTACCGAAGGGATAGGAATAGGCATGGCGGCGGGGTATTCCTGTTAATACATAACAGCTTACAAAGCCTTGCTGTTGATCTTTCGAACTACTCTTTTGAGGCTGTTATGTGTAAGGTGTCCCTGCTGAATGGCGAATTCCTCGTCATCGGCTCCTTTTATAGACCACCTGCGTCCAGTGACGAGTCAATCCAACTATTAACAAATGCCTTGTCATCCGTTTCTTTCGACTATCTTGTGCTGGGAGGGGATTTCAATTTTCCGGATATGCAATGGGATGAAGGACTGCCGAGTACCTCAAATTCATCCGTGCCGTATAAATCCTTTATCAATTTTATTTCTAGTTTTGCGCTGCACCAGCACGTGTCGGTTCCTACGCGCTTGGACCCTAGAAGAGATAGCACGCTCGATTTGATTTTCAGCAATGACAGTTCTATTATTTCTTCTGTCTCAGCTTTTCCTGGCATTAGCGATCACATGGCGGTAATCGGACAAATAAAATGCGCAAAGAAAGCAGTAGCTCGAATGCCCCCAAGGAAAATTTTCTTATACGATCAAGGTAACTACGCGACTATGGCTGACGAACTTTTCTCTTTTTTTCCTTTGTTTAAAGACCTTAGTGCTGATGTGGATGTTGACACACTCTGGAATATGTTTAAGGCAAAGCTGGAATCCCTTACTGACACTTATGTTCCATCAAAAGTTATAACCTCCAGAAGACGCAACGATAAGCCATGGATTAACAAAGAGATACGTGACATCATTAAGAAAAAACGGCGAGTGTTTGTAAAGTACCGACAGAATAGCAACGCTGGTAATCTGGCCCGCCTGAAGGAGCTTACAGCAATTTTCAAGGAAAAGATGTCCTACTTTAAAACTATGTTTCACAACTCCCTTGACGAAAAGTTAAAGCGAAACCCGAAAATATTCTGGAAATATGTTAAGGCCTCAAAGAGAGACGTCACAGGCATTCCAGCCATCAAAGAATCCGGACGACTAGTAGATAAGGACAGTGAGAAGGCGATGCTCTTCAACAGTTATTTTGAGTCTGTATTTACGTTGCCTACTGCGGACGCCATTCCTTCATTTTCCTTTACTTTAGGAGAGAGTATGCCTGATATTGAAATAAGCCAAGATGGGATCCTCAAACTGGTAAATAATCTTAAAGAAAACAAAGCTACCGGACCGGATGGGCTATCTTGTCGCGTCCTTAAGGAATGCTCTGGAATCTTGTCATGTTTTTTGTATGTTTTATTTGAAAACTCATTGTCCTCTGGCTGTCTGCCCAGCGAATGGAAAAGAGCACATGTTGTTCCAGCACACAAAAGCGGACCAAAAAATAGAGTAGACAACTACAGTCCAATTTCCCTACTCTGTGTGTGCTCGAAAATACTAGAACACATAATTTACAGTAATCTATTCAAACATCTTGGTATAAACAACTTCCTTAATCCTAATCAGCATGGATTCAGAAGTGGTCTTTCCTGCGACACTCAGCTAGTTGAATTTTACCATGACATAGCTTATTCCTTTGATAAAGGAACGCAGGTGGATTGTGTCTTTTTAGACTTCCAAAAAGCATTCGACGTGGTCCCCCATAAATTATTATTGCAAAAAGTAAAGTCTCTTAACCTTCCCGATTGTCTTTTTAACTGGATTACAGACTATCTAAAAAATAGAAAACAGGCAGTTCTGGTCAATGGGAAAACATCAACTTACCTAGACGTAACGTCGGGCGTCCCCCAGGGGTCTGTTCTGGGGCCTCTTCTGTTTTTAATATTTATAAATGATATTTATGTTGGAATTGGATCAAGCATTCGTCTCTACGCAGATGACTGCGTCATGTACAGTGGTATTAGGACTGAATCGGACTGCCTGGCTTTGCAAGAGGACATTGATAGAATTTCACGGTGGTGCGAAAAGTGGGGAATGAAGCTGAGTATTCAAAAATGCTCCCAGATGACGTTCACTAGGAAGCGCCAGCCAGTATCTTTTGCGTACTCGATCGGCGGCGTCAAACTGAAGAAGGAGGAAGTAGTAAAGTATCTAGGAGTTCAATTTTCTCATAATTTGTCATGGAGCGCACACATTGACTACGTCACGGCCAAAGCCAACCGCATGCTAAACTTTTTGAAACGTAATTTCAGGGACTGTCCCCAAACAGCGAAAGCAACTCTTTTTAAGACTAACGTGAGGCCGATACTGGAGTACGCCAGTGTTCTGTGGGACCCAAAAGAGAGTTACTTGGGGAAAAAAATAGAGCAAGTACAGAGCAGGGCTGCAAGATTTGTTACAAGAAACTACAATTATAGAGAAAGTGCTACCGCTCTTAAAAGGCAATTAGAGTGGGAGCCGCTTTCCTCCAGAAGAAGACGTCTTCGCTTGAAGTTTCTTCACGCAATTTATCATGATCAAACCGGGATTAATAAAGTAAAGTTTATTCAACCCCCCGACTTCGTATCTAGGAGATTAGACCACTCAGAAAAAATCAGGGAAACGACAGCCCGAACCAACGTTCTGAAATATTCATTTTTTCCGAACACTATTAAAGAGTGGAATGCCCTGCCAAATGACACCGTTTCTATCTTGTCAAATTCCCTTTTCTTTGACAGACTGTCACGTGACAGCTGGCCTGACTAACATGACTAGGAAAATGTTTTGATCCTTGCGATGCTAATATCGAGTGATTACGGGGCGTGATACTGCTGTATGTTTGGTTTGTTCCTACTTTGATTATCTTATTACTCTTTGAACGTAGTTGATAAAACTACATCTGTTTATTTATTTTTTTTCCTACTCTTTTGTCACGCGGCAAGCGAGAGTTATTTTATTTTTGCTGTTCGCGCATATTTTCCTCAGCTGATGTTTTCATCTGGCACGTACCTGGAATGCGAGCCTGCTTTTGTTTGAGTGTATTTTCCTGCGTGCTTGCGTTTTTCTTGCTTTTTGGTACATATGCAAGAGTGTATTTTCCACCTTCACAACTATGTACCCCCCCCCCCCCCCCCCCCTGCAATAATGCCTTCGGGCGCTGCGGGGTAACCCGAAATAAATAAAAATAAATAAATATAGACCATAAATAAGCGCCGAAATTTCGTTGTAGTATCTCTTTAAAGGGATACTTCAACGAATTTGCAATATCCGTCATGTTCAAAAATAGGTGAATATGATCCACATATCCGGAAATAGCTCGCCGTTTGTAGTTTAAGCCTGTGGCTGTATTTTTCGTTATAAACGGCCCACTCGCAATCGCTCGGAGAACAGCCAGCGGAGACGCACGTGACA
>JABSTQ010002563.1:0-30665 GCA_013358835.2 Ixodes persulcatus | reverse complement strand
TTTAAATCCAGTTTGTTTATGAACGTTCGACGGTATTACTTCGAAATCTTTAGCATTCAGAAGTGGGATTACCGCTGAGCCTTCCCGGAACAGTGGTGGCTGCGAAAGCCACGTTCACGCCGACGAACGTGAGTCTTCTTCACGGGCGGTGGTGCGCGTCCGTTGTTTCCGCCACCGAGGAGAGTGCGTTCGGTGTTCCCGTTGACTCGACGAGAAAGCACAGCCATGGCCGCGGACCGTGAGCTTGTACGGACCCTAGCGTCGCAACCGGGCTTCGCATCGGTGACCGCGACGCCGGACTTGACGGCGTCCATTCCCGCCTTCTCTGACTCGTCGGCAGCGAGCGCCATGAGGAAGTGCGCGGGACTGGCTGTCGCATATCAACACGGTGGCGGCGCAGCGCAGTCCGGTGGAGCGGTGGAGCGACGCTCGCTGTTGCGTCATCGAAGTTGAGCGGGACGGCTTGAGTGGCATCCACGACCGAACGTGGAAGACGAGCGACTGGAAACTTGATCGAAATGGGCAGAAGAACTACAGATGGTGTTTCCCGATGACGACGATTCGCACTCTAGATGCTCCGGCGGACACAGACCGGGTGAGTCCGTCGCTGATTATTTTTTCGACAAGAGCTTCATCTGCTCGAAGTGTGACGTCAAGGAAATGAGTTTACAATGGCGCAGTCTTATAATTAGGGAACTTCGGAAAATGAACCACGCTGTGATTCTGCAGCTTCAAGCAGCGACGTTCGCAACGTCTTGCGAAATTTCGCAAAAACTTGCTGATTTTTTCTTCTTGAAATCACTCGTTGCAGAAGAAGCAGTCCACAAGAAAAAAAAAAAAAAGAAACTATGGAGGACAAGCTTATCAAAAAGCTTTTCCAGGAGCTGAAAGGTCACAGGACATGTATAAAAGCATTTTTGTTAGAAAGTGTTAGTTTTATGGAGAGCATATCAGTATGCATATAATGTTGCCATTTTGGTGCTTGGTTAGATATATTTTTATCAATGTCATTGTTGCTTTTTTAAGTGTACTTATCATTTATTCATTCATGCCAACTGCAAGCTGTTAAGACCACTGAAGTAATTGGAGACTGTAGATATACTGGTTCCGTAACCTTTGCACTGTCATTAGAAAAAGTTAATGGACAACGGGAATGCAACTTTGCGGGCTTGTCAGAGGTCACTTTTGGGAAGCAGTTGCTTAGGACTTCCATTGTTATACTTTGTTTTACAACTCTGATAATCTATCATTACTGCTTATATTTGCTGTTTATAGCTCGGCGCATCTTCTGGGGACCCTGAGGACGTTGCATCACAAGCTCAAGGGCCTGTCTTCGCTGTACCTGCCCTGGCTTTTGCTAAAGAGGCCGAAGCTAGGTCCAAGGAGGCCCGTACAATGGAGGGCAAGACCAGGGCCGGCGAGACCTGGGTCAACGATGTCGAGACCAGGGCCAGCGAGCCTGAGACCGGGGCCGAAGCCAGGGCCAATAAGATCAAAGCCAGGGTCAACGAGGCTAAAGCCAGGGCCATGATAATGAGGCGGAAGCCGGGGCCAACGAGGACGAAGCCAGGATGGAGCAATGTTGAGACCAGGACGGGACCTGACAGGGGGACGCTGAGGCTAGGGCAGCCGAGGCCAGAGCACAGGGGGTCGAGGCGGTAACTTAGCGTCCTCTGCATCCGACGTAAGGTTGAAACAGTATAACCTATTTGTCCAGGCCTAACTGTCCAGATGTCGCAAATACGTGACATAAAAGATTTTTTGCTTAGGAGTTCATTTGCACCGAAAATAACTTTAGTAATCGATTACATATACACGTTTGCAGGTACGTCCTCTGGGCGCCTCCTTCTTCCTAGCTGGAGAGCGTTGTGAGCTGCGCCCATAATCCAATTACAATGCCTTGAGGCGGCGTTGTAGTCGGATTAGGCGCGGCCCGCAGTGCACCCTAAGTACCCCCCGGCAAGCAAGATGGTGGCACCCGTAAGCCGTACTTACAAACATGTATACAAAGCAAAAAATAAAGTTTAAAACATATTTTTATGGACACATTGCTTAAATTTCCTGCGTTAAATGGTTAACAAGCTTCTTCGTATCCCGAAATGAGTACTACTGCTACTACCATTCTCTGTGATTCCGTAAGTTTCTTTTTATTTAAACTGAATGCTGATACAGGAAAGACTTTTTCAAATCAGGGTAGGCAATATCTGTGACGGTGAAGCACTGAATTGTAGTGCGAGAACCGACCCTGCTTGAGTTTGGAGTTTACTGTCCGATGTTTACACACATTGTCAATTTTCATGCCTCAATTTGCTGTTCTGCTTACAGGAATAACATGGCTTTGCTCTTTAAAGTTGCCAGCTGTACATAGGTGAAATGAGGCCGCTCATAGTATGATAAGATGAAGTGGCAGCAAGCAGTCCTGTCTCGATTTTAGAGCTGTTTGCAAAGCGGCGTGTTGACAGTGAGTGCACATGTCAAAAGCAGTGAAATATCACAAAATACTGAATGTGCACTATAGTCCTGTTGCAACCTAAGAACGAAGTGTGAGGGTAAGACTGGCCGGGGAGGAGGAAGGCAGACGGAAGGCTAGAGAAGAGAGGGGGAAACCTCCTTCTCTCTTTAGCGTTCATTTCTGAATTGTGTTGTGTTCTTTCTCGGTTTATGTCTGTCGTTCCTTAATCTCGGTGATTTGCTTTTTTCATGGTTTGCAAGGTTTCAGCAGACCCGTCCTGTTCTTTAAAAGGTTCTTTTTTTTATTAAATGCTGTATATGTCTGTTCATGCAGGCTTAGGCCATCCCAACAATGTCAGGACTGCTTTCTGCTGATCATTTTCATAACCTAAATATATTCTGTTAGAACCCAGGGAACAATTTCTGCAACTGAGATATATCCCTCATTGCCTCTAAGCACGCCTTATGAATTCTGGGAACTGGATGGAAATAGTGTATAGGTTCACTATCTTTCTATGATTTTCCGAGTGATGCTGCCGCACTCCACGAATGCGGCCACCGGAAGTTCTCATTCAGCCATTTCAGGATTAAAAGCGCTAAAAAAACGAGGACCAGTAAAAGACACACACACAGTAGAGCGCTGCTGTGTGTGTTCTACTGTGTGTGTGTCTTCTTTTACTGGTCCTCGTTTTTTTAGCGCTTTTAATCCTGAAATGTACCACCAACTAGCCCAAGTGAATACCCTTTCTCATTCAGCCACTTTAGAGCGCGCGGCATTCAACCGGGTGAGGCGTTTTCAAAGCTGGAGGATATAGTGGTGCCTCGATTATATGACTTTCAAGAGGCTGCGCGAAAACATTGGATAATAAAAAAAAAAAAAACAATTACGGTGCTCAGCCTCATGTGACAAAGATTATGCAGAACTTCTAAATAGCCTTTAAGCCGATAATCTGCTGGAATCTGAAGAAGCTAGAACCCTCATGGCAAATAGGAATGTAACCTATGAAATTGTTTAATAGAGGTGCCAATCAATCTTTATTACCTCCTTGGAGTTTCAAAATAAATCAGTGAGTTTCTGCTGACTCGTCCAGTCGTGTGTAAACCGAGGACGAATAATTTGGGTTGTACTTTATCGACCGTGGGACACGTTTCATGCTCGAACGCACAATGTGTAGAAGTTTTTTTAACATTTCTGGGCGTTGACTTTAAGGACTAGCATTTTCAAAATGAAAAAAACAAAAAAAAAAAAAAAAAACAGCAGCAAACTGCTTCAATAAACGAAGCAGATCAAGCCCTGAATGTGCTCGACAGCGGAGGTTTTGTTCAGCTTCAATAATACTTCCCTAGTCGACCGCTGCATGCTGCAAGATTGCCGATTCAGAGCTTCCAGAGGCTGCAATCTCAGAGTGGAGAAGCGTAATTATAGTTGGAGTCACATACTACAGTCCATGTGCAAGTTCTCTTAAAGGGCGCTTGCATGGCTGTTGGGTATAGTGATTACTATTAGCTATTGGAGGTGTAAAAGCGCCGACAAAACCAAAGACTAAGGCGAAGGTAGGCAATCCTCTACCTTAGTCTTAGTCTGTTGTTTTCGGCGCTTGTACATCTCTAATAGCTAAAAGTAAACAATATTATTGATTACTATTAGCCTTGGCACACTCGCAACTGTTGTTTATTTGGACAGAAAATTTAAGATATAGGCTCCTTCGGCCAGCCTAGTAGTCATCCTCACTTCGCGTAAATCATTTTTTTAACAGGGCGATTGATGCCTCAATTACACACTCTTCTTTTTTTTTAAATATCATATCCCTCATGCAGTTTGCTGCTTGTTTTGTCATTGTATTTGGCAAGAATCTTAACATCGTGCAACACCAAGGAACAGGCGCATCTACTGCAGTGAATGGGGAGGTGGACAAACAGGCAAGCTCGCGTGGCAGCAGCGTGCTCAGGGGCACGTTCACTCATACACCTGCCTATTTGGCCAATATACACTGCTCCTCACAATAGTGGTATCTGATACACAATGCCTAAGGAACACTCAACAAATTTATTCTTGTGTTTTATGCATCAATGCTCAGACGGCTGCTCTGGGCTGTTGCTTCTGTCGCAGAGACGAGCCATCCTATTTGGTGCCAAGAACACCAAGGAGTGCTGAAGCACTGACCGACTTCCCTTAATTGTGTGACACTGATTGTAAGTATGGTATTACAGCTAGGCTTACATTGGACCTCAAACGAGTGGGGTTGTTTATGCAGAAGCAAGCTACCTGCAGCTGTGTATAATTCAGGTCGCCAAAAGCCTGTTAAAAAAAAGTTGAGGCCTAAACAGACCCACTCGTGAGAGGCCCAATGTTAGACCAGATGTGGTACTATACTTACATTCAGTTAAACACAATTCAAGGAAGCCGGTCAGCCGTACCGCATTACTGTGATGTTCTTGGCGCACAATAAGATGGCTCGGCTCTGCCCATAGAATCAACAGGCCAAGCCGCCGTCTTAGCCTTGCAGCATAAAACACAAGGATAAAATTGCTGGGTGAGCCTTGGGCGTTGTGTATCAGACACCAATATTGTGAGGAGCAGTGTATGTGTGCCAGATGGGCAGGTGTGTGAATGACCGTGCCCGTGAGTACGTGGCTGCCACGCGAGCTAGCTTGTCCGGGCACCTGGCCATTCAATGCAGTAGATGCCCCTGTTCATTGGTATTGCATGATGTTAAGATTCTCGCAGGTGCAATGACAAAACAAGCAGATAGCTGCATGATCCATATGAAATTTGGGAAAAATTTGGAAAATTTACTTTATAGTAAACAACATTTACTATATAGTCGATGTTGTTTCCAAATAAAAAACAGTTGCGAATGTACCCTGTGTTGTCTACATTCGTCTTCGTCGTTGTTGTTTTTGTGCCTTTAAACCTCTAATACAATTAACAAACTAACCTCATTACCCACTTTAATTTTAGCTAGCTTTGTTCATTAAACAATTCCTTACCACCAGCATGTCACAGCCATTCGTGCACTTGCGCTCATCTAAAAGGTATTCATATGAATGTAATCACCGTATTTGGTTCTAGTTTATGTTTCAGATAACCTTTGGAAACATTGCGGTTTCTGAAGCGAAGTTGAAGCATGTCGACACGAAGCAGAACTCCATTTACGCCCGGGAACTCGCGGTCATGGTATTTGGAACTGAGGCCCTGACAAGCTGCTGCTTTACTGGGTCGGCATTCAAGGGAAAGCTTCCTGAAGATGGAGTTAAGGGCTTGATGTATGAGTAAATTGCCGTAAAGAAGAAATGGCAAGGCACTGTCGCAATCAAACTTAAGAGGAACAAATGCTAAGTCTACTCTTGACATATATTGAACTTAAATCCTGGGCAAAATCTCACCGGAAAGAAACTCACCGGTCAAAAGCTCACCAGATGAAAATTTCATGTTCGTCTTAACACGAGCGCAGACAACTTAGGTGCATGCCTGCGACACTAAAACTCAACGACGAATTAAATCTGATAGGCACATGGTGTGTTGATTAGAGTGGAAACAAGTGTATTTATCGATTGGATAGGAGCAAATGCAGTCCCATACTGCCTCCAGCAGTCTTGGTAGATCTTGGTGCAGCTGGAACCCCTTGCAAAAGACGGTTCTGGTTTACCTTGAGTCAACTCAGATTGACCTTATCAGCTTCAGCTCCACTCAGTTTGGCGACCTAAATTTTGGTCTCAAATCGTTGCTTCTGCACCGGTTATGGCTTACCTGTCGACACCGTTGCACGAGATGGGGTACCACATCTTCTAAAAATAGTGCAATGTCCATTGCATCTGCACTTTGGCCTGCTCGTGATTCATCGGGTAGCCAAAAAAGAGGTGAACTATTGTCCGGGTCTGCGAAAAAAACGGGTGAGCTTTTGTTCGGTGAGCTTCTGTCCTGTGAGCTTTTGTCCGGTTACCATTGAACTTGTGTCTCGGTGCTCAAAAATTTTCTTCTTGTGCTCATGTTGAGGCATTTGTCTTTTTGTGTCATTACGTCTTGCGCTACACCTCCGGTTTCCAATAATGTGCCCCAGTTTTAGCACACTTTAATTTTTGCCTAGATTAAAATTCGCTCTGATATTCCTTCTGCTTAATTTTTATTGCCGATGTATATCAGCGATTAAACTTAACGAGCCTTCAGAATTGTGTACATTTGTGTACAATTTCTTTGAAGACAGCTGACTTTTTACCCCAGCTTTAGGCTGCTGGATGTTTCAAAACCTTCAGCTTGCTCAGCTGTTTTTAAAGTAATTGTTTCGTACAGTGTGGCCTCAGTTGGTTTTGCATCAGTAAACCCTGAATTATAATATAAAATAGATGTCAGAATCAAAATTGAAAAAAATGTGGTCAGCTGTGTGTTTAAAATTATTGTCTAGCCTATGCTATCTCCGACTTTCTAGCCAAATATCCTGAAGCACGGGTTCTCAAACAGGGTTCCTAGTACAGTATCCTTAGGGTTCTCTCAGCACCTGAAGTTCCTTAATCCTTCCTACACAATTGTCATACACTCAATTGCAACAATGACAAGAGTGGAAGGGGCTCCTCAGCTAACAATAACAATAAATTTTTATTCGCTGATATCAGAAAGTTTGAGAGTTCCTGTCGCAAAGAATGTTATGTTTGCAGGCTTTTAAAGGGTTTATAAAATAGTCTTCAGACTTCGGCCAAGTAAGTGCTCCGGTGGCTCACCGTCACATGTCCATTGACGATCAGAAAACAATTTTTCGCCAAGGTGCACCAGTTTTATTTAAACAATTAAGTAGACTCAAGTTTTGGGGGCCCCTCATCCTTTAAAGTCCTTTCCAGGTCACGTGCGTGTGACATGAATGGGGGCCAAATAAGTGAATGACAATATTTTTAAAAACCTTAGCTTCAAATGGGGCAGATACCCGCTCAACTCGCAAACTCAACCACTATTTTCGGCATGCCAGTAGTTCTTGTGACCACCATAAGCTGTGTGATGGAAAATGGGCTTTTTTCCTTTGTGATTACGCAGCGCACTCGCAACATTTCGAGTGATCATGGTGTGTTTTCTTGTACCTGTGATAAGGTAAAATAAATAAAAGTAGCGAGCTCCTACCTATTTCCACAGTAAAATTGTTTCATGGTCCCTTTAATGCATTGCAAATTGACGATATGCCTTGTTTTAGATTATTTCACAGCAGCAAGTTTTCGCAGTTGCCACAAAACAGTCATTGGTCCCCGTGCTCAATATATTTAGGTGATCAACTTTTTGTTGTTGGTTTCTCTTTGTGAGATTTGCTAAAATTATGTGGACATGAAGTATAATTAAATAGTATTAACTGAATATGGAGTTTTAAGGCAAGTTTCTTAATGGTCTATTGTGTTCTCTTTTCAGCTTATGTTACTGCCAAATTCCCTGGGGAAACTTGGAAGTCGGTGAAAGAATACCTGCTAAAGAAGTGCAGCAATACTTCCTACACTCACAAGAAAGCCTCCAACAGACGAAAGAAAACTAATGAATGAGAAAAAAAATAGCTTTCATTTTCATTCATTTTGTGCATTCCCTTTTTTTCTCTTCAATCCGATTAGTGATTTATATTTTATATTTTATTTAACAAGTGCATTAACTTTTTCATTCATTTTACTTCAGTCATGTAGGTGATGTTACTTGAGTTCTGGTACGTGATAAATACTGTAGGTTTTATTTTAAGAGGTGCAATACGTTTTGACTCGTTTTCCTTCAGCATGGTAGTTAGTAATTATTTTTTTTTGTTTTATAAGAGCATGTTTAAAGCTTTAAGTGCATCTGTGATATTTGTAAGCCAGTAAAAGTATTATGTTTCGTTTTGTTCCATCGTAAGTGTGTTTGTTGTAGGTTCTACTGAGTTTTTTTTGTTTAATAAAATGTTCTTACTCTAATTTTTTATCACTTTGAACTCGTCTACATTAAAGCCTGTAACGTAATGCATCAGTGCAAAACACTGCAATTGCTAAGTCAATATAATTTTCTCCATATCCTATCTGGAATTTGTCAGGAATGAATTGGTGAAATGCTTTAAATGTTCTACTGGGTGTACCCTCTTTTATATTTGAAAGCCTGCTTCCAAGTTTAATCCGTGGTACAATTTATAGTAGTAAAGGCCTGCATAAAAGTATACTAAAATTCTGCTCAGAAGTGTACTAGAAGAAGTATTCTAAAAGGATGGTGAAATGTTACTTTCGAAGTGCGTAAGATGTATACTAAAACGCCTCGTACAGTTATGCTTAGAAATGTCCTAAAAAGATTTCAAAATGTTACTTTTGATGTGCGTCAGAAGTATATTAAAAGCCGGCCAATTTAGAGCATGAAGCATACTTTTGGAAGTGCAAATATAATATACTTTAAGAGCCTCGGTTTTTCGCTAAGGGATGGTAGAGCTTCGCGCGTTGTGCGAATTCGATTTAAGGAACGTGTTGACTTCACCAAACTATCTCGTCAAAAATGGTCAGTTGACATTTCACAAATCGCATTCACGTAATTTGCCTTCGCGTAAAAAATTAGCATTTATTCAAACGGAACCCCTCCAAATACTAATCCTTTTTTTTTCTCTTAAATGAAACTTAACACTTAGTAGAAGCCGTGCTTTCAACACCGGAGTCTCGCAGTCAGAATAAATGGACCCTTCAATCGCTAAAACTGAGTTACTGAGAGCAAGTCGAGCCTCGTCTCTGCGTCTCCCCATGACCAACCTTTCTGGGTAGTCCAATGTCCAACTCAAAGTCCGCAACAACACACTTGATGCACGGCACGTTCCACACAAAATGCACATTCAGGGGCGGTATCCACCCCTTCATGCCATCGTCATCGCTGTTTCAGATAACATTCCAGATAAACAAATAATTACGAACCGCGCCTGGAAAGTCATCCATGCCGACACCTTGCTAATACAAAACAAATGCGAACTAAAAAATAGCCCCCGAGAAAACTGAAAAGAGAGAGAGAGATAAAGAGAAAAGAAAAAAAAACAAACAAACAAAACGTTTGTTTGTACCTCACTTGACCGGCGTTTTAAAAATGGCGACCTTCGACCTCCTCCGTCCTTGGGCCATTGGTGTGTCCGTGTGTCATGTGTAGTGGGAGGGGGAAAATAGATTTTCGTGTACGCGTCCTTCCCCCTCCCACCAACCCCCTATCCCTCTTTCCCGCATTCTTTTGTGCAATCCTCTCTCGCGGGGTAGGGGGGGGGGGGGGGGAGTTGGACAGATGCGACAGAGAGGGTTGGTCGGGGAAATGGGAAGGGGTCGTTGTTTGAAAAGAACCTGTTTTCAGTACAGCCTTCGTCAGAACTTAGAAGCTGGTCGCTCCCTGTGTCGTCCCCGATCATTGCGGAATCCGGTTTGAATTCGCGGCTGCAACACTGCACTTGATTTGTTCTGAAGTCACAAGACAATAGGACTCGATTAAGGTATATCGAAGTACTTATGTTTAAGGTGTATTCCTTCACTGCGTCTTCAGAAAGTGTTTTATTTTGAACGCGTTCTCTAGCTTCCAAAGCGCGCGCCATGCTCTATTCTTTTTGGCAGCATGGCTGCTTATTTTTTTATTCAGCGCAGAGACCTGAGATTCAATCCTATCGAGAAAAACGCCAGTTCTACCAAAGGCTTAATTTTTCTTTTTTTTTTGTTTTGCAGACCCTGGCAGGTTTGTTTTACCATAACGGCCCGTTCACACATGTAGCAGAGAGCTAAGACATAGCGCTGACCTAGCGCTAAGCGCGTGCTGACAGGAGCTTTCACCAGCTTTGTATCGCACCGTCAAAACTGTTGCTCATGACATACGAAAAGCAGCTCACTACACGTGAGCAGCGCTACTTCGGCGCTTCGCTGCGTGTGAGAACCGGCCTTATTGGAGACATTTATTCGATTGTACAGAAATTCGCGTTGATGGCGGGAGCTCGTCACTTCACTTTGAAGCATAGTTTGAGCACGCATATGCTGGGATTGTAATTCGCAGCGAACGGCCTACTAAAAATATAATATTGCGCCGGTGTGCTGTCAACAGGTCGCCTGTTAGATGTGAGCCATTGTAGCACATTTGTAGCCTCTTCGTTATTTTATTTTGTGTGTGTTATATCTCATACTTCTGTTCAGCGATCGGGTATTTCACGCTGCCCCTGTAGCTAATAATCCAAATTCCTCGCACACAGGCAAGATGCCGCCGGTGCCCTAATAAACGGTGGTTGGACCACGTCCGGTTTGGACTGACGTCCCAGTGTTCTAGCCATCCTCGACACAAGTGCACTCTTTGGAATTTGGTCTTATCGTGGAATCTACCGCCCAGGAACTTCGACTTCAGTCATCCTTGAATGCAACGTGTATCCACGAGGCAATAAAGCTACGTTTAACCTGAACTGCACAATTTAGTTTCGGAGAATCGTGGCTCGGGACCAACTGTAAAGGATAAACCTTTAGTCCCAGGGGTCTAAATCCAAGGCGCAACGTTTAGACCCAGGGGTCCAAGTGCAAGGGCCTAGCAGTTGAACCTCCGGGTTCATTTGAAACGGTGTAACAGTTAGTCCCAGGGGTCCAAGTGCAAGGGCCTTACACTTCGTCCTCGGGGTTCGTTTGAAACGGTGTAACAGTTGGTCCCAGGGGTCCAAGTGCAAGGGCCTAACAGTTGGTCCTCGACGTGCAATTTAAACGGTGTAACAGTTAGACCTATCGGTGCTAGTGCGAGAGACTAATGGAAGGGTGCAACGGTTACTCCCCTTCCCGTTAGTTCCCGCGGGGACTAATGGTTCTGGCAACGCAGTTGCTCCCTTCAGGGACTAAGTTGCGCTCCCCTTTTTCTTAGGGTGTATGGATTACCTTCGAAACACGGTATGTACACTTTGTTATTAGTATGCATTTTTATTCTAACAGACTGCACGTCACCGTTAAGCTATAACAGATCGTGGGAGCTACGTGCAATGCCGGTCAAACCTTCCTTTGCCGAGTGTCGCGTCAGTTTGGAGTTCCAATCGTAAAAGATCGGTCCCGAAGTGCTTACCAACAGCGCGAATACAGCACTTCCACCAGACGCGCGCGTCCGCTCCGAGTGTGAACAGGTATTTACGTGGCTCTTGCTGACAGTGTCGTAGTTTAAACGTATCTTTATTAACGTCGGCTTGCTCCTGTATCTCCGAGGCCGCGAAAAACGTCGCGGCAATTTGTTTCAATCTACGTCGCGTTGCAAACGACTGACACGGGCCGCCTTTTACCAACACGGACAGTTGGGTTGACTTCTGGAGTCGTCACCGAAAGACTCGCCGCACTTCCCAACAGGCATACCGGCCAATGGGACTAGTCCCATGCTGTCGCGGTAGCGCAACAAATCTCATTGAATTTTGCTCAGCTGCGATGTGTCATTTGCTATTGCAGCGATGAGGGGTGCCGATTTAGAAAATACGTCGGTGACATCAGCGCCATCAGCGCAGTAAAACCTACCGGCGCACCCACAACTCGCCGCCGCTAACGCTCCCATTCTCCTACAGCCGAGGGAATTCCCGGTTCCTGTGCCAGGGTACGTCACGACCGCCAAAATTACGCCGCAACTTGTTTAGCGGTCAGTTAGAAAAAAAGAAAAAGTTGATATTTCACTAATTTTTTTTTTAGAAGTCAATAAACAGAGACGAAGACGGATGCCTGTTCGGCATTCAGTGAACGTTGAAGGTTTAATGTAAAAGTTATCTGCAAAAGTAAAAAGGTCATTTCATGGTCCTTTTAGAACGGTTTTTTGAAGTTCTTTTTGAAGTAGGACCTCATTGCAAAGCAAACATGGGCATTTACATTGTTTTTAGTTGCACGAAAAATTTCGCGAAGTTGAGGTTTTGGAGGTGATCACCTGCAATGTGCCCATAACTTTCATTGCTAGGCGATTGCAGAGAAATTATCTCGGCTTAACCCAACGAAATCTGACTTTTGTTTTTTCACTACAACGTTGCGCTGTGCCTTTCACCTGAAGGAGTCGTGGAGAACAACATATTTTCGGCAGACATGAGAATACGACACCACTTTGAGAAACAAGCTTCAATCATAAGATGTCGCCAGGGAGTCTATAATTTGATTATTAAATATTTCTAAAGTTTGTCGTCTGTTATTGGCAAATCCCGACCTGCGCTGTTAAACCATTTAGCATTCAAAAACCAGTTGTAAGCCACATTTTGCAAAATTGCGGCCCACCTCTACGTTGTGTCTAGAGTCCTAACCGAAATATGGGCGATACATGAAGATACGAGCCTTCCGGCCATAAATTTATCCCTTGTTTGGGATCTAATAGTACTTTCGATACCAGCACTAGCGGGTGTGTTAGGGTAGTCACAAACCTCAAACTTGTCATCTTTCAGCAAACCAATGTTGCTGTCCCTTACGATGAAAAGTAACCCCTGAATGTAACTCGCGGCTAGGATATCCGTGAGCTCCAGAAGGAAGTGTCTCACGCTGTTGGAAGGGGGCTTAAACAGGCTAAAAGAGAAAAAGAGTGACAGGCATTCTCGATTTTTAAAAATATCGAGAAAATCGAGTCACTCCCTTCTTACGTAAACTACAAGCCCCCTCCACTGAAATACTGTCGAGAGAACTAAAAATAATTGTACCCAGTCAACTCAAAAAGATCGCACAGTGCTTCTAGAACGTTTGATTCAGAAACGACAAACACGTCTATTCGAGACAAAACTTCATTTAACAAAAGCTTTAAACTGTTCCCAGCACATCCTCTGACTTCTAATATTGACGTGAACAACAAAAAAGGTTTGAAAAGGTGTTACGAGTGACTTCTCAAACTCCGTGATATCCTTACAGCAATTAACCCCTATAAAAATTGTTATCACCATTTGATGAACGCATTATCGCCAAACGGCAATGGGTTGCTATAAGCAGGCGATCCGCTAGCTATAAATGCTAATCGACGTTTAGATGTCATCCTATCGACCTACGTAACCATTTCGCCAAAGTAAACCTTTCGCCCTTCTATAGGTTATCGACTACGTATCGTCAGTGTATCGTTATACTAATGCCAATTGGCTATTGGAGGAGATTCAGACTATAAATTGTATAGCCTTTTAATCGCTTCCAATAGCCAACAGACGTTAGTATGTGGATACACTGGCGATACAAGGGCAATAGCCTATGGAATGGCGAAAGGTTGACGGTGGCGAAATGGCTACGAAGGACGATAGGATGACGACTAAACGACGATTAGCATCCATGGTTGGCCGTGTACAGTATTCGTCGTTTAGACGTCATTTGAACAACCTTCGTAGCCATATCGCAACTCTCAATGTTTCGTCAACTTTCAGCTGGTCAGCCGAAAGACTGATAAAATAGCTTCCAAGACTTCACCATTCGCATCAGCAGTGCCGTTTATGTGCTGGTAGGATTTCATGGTCAAATACACATATTACCTGCTCGCAATATGAAAAGACACAAAGTATGAAGAACATTTTAAAGAACCAAAAATGTATTTATCACAATGTCGTTAAAACGACTAGATTAAAAAAAAACTGAGTTAATCGCCCAAATGTAAATGATGAGTGAAAAAATTACATTTCCTTGCTTCGTGACATGTCTGTAAAATGTTGGCGGAAAGAACAAAAACATTCTAATTTAAATGGGCATATAACCAGCAATATTCCTGTAGCACATTCGATACTATGCACAGAAGAACCTTGCTCATATGTTTTCTCGGCTGTTATGTTCACGGACACTGGTCCTATCGAACGTCCAAAAGCATGAATGTTTATAATTATAATGCAATTAAATGCAAAGGTGCAAGCGAGCTGGACAAGAATGACGAAAATAATCCCTGGAGAAGGAGAACGAGAGGGACAAAGGACAAACACAAATCTCCAAACACAGCTAGGTGACTGGTGAGTGATCCAAAAAATCCGCTTGGTCCGGGTATCAAACCCGGGACCTCTCCATTACAGGTGGAGCGCTCTGCCAACTGAGCTAACCATAGGGTTAGATGTCAGTAGAGCAAACGGGTTTTAACAGCCGCCAACAGTCTCTCACCAACAAGGGTGAAGCTTGCAATTTAAGGTTATAATTATAATGCAATTAAATGCAAAGGTGCAAGCGAGCTGCACAAGAATGACGAAAACAATCCCTGGAGAAGGGGGACAAGAGGGACAAAGGACGAACACAAATCTCCAAACACAGCTAGGTGACTGGTGAGCAACTGAAAAAATCCGCCCAGTCCGGGTATCGAGCCCGGGAGCTCTCCATTATCTTCGTCATTCTTGTCTAGCTCGCTTGCACCTTTGCATTTAATTGCATTATATTTATAAACTTAAATTGTAATCTTCACCCTTGTTGGTGATAGTCTGGTGGCGGCTGTTAAAACCCGTTTGCTCTACTGACGTCTCACCCCATGGTTAGCTCAGTTGGTATTACGCTCCACCTGTAATGGAGAGGTCCCGGGTTCGATACCCGGACCAGGCGGAATTCTTCGGTCGCTCACCAGTCACCTTGCTGTGTTTGGAGATTTGTGTTTGTCCTTTGTCCCTCTTGTTCCCCTTCTCCGGGGATTATTTTCGTCAGCATCTATGTGTTTGAATTACAGGCTTCATGAATTGCCTTCCTGGTAGTTATGCCCAAAACTGCCACTCCAGGTGGTCGGAATGACCACTAAGAACACATACCTTGTTCCCTTTGCTTTACACCCCTTATTTCATCTCCTTGCCTCTCTGCATTGTGTTTCTTGCTTAGTCCAGTATGACACTAAGAGATTCAGGCTTTCACAACACCCCATTTTTCTTTACCTCTTCCATGCCACCGTGTTCAAGCAGTGCTGATTGCATTAAGCACCACTGCTTTGATCTGGCATGCAGGATGCAATGATTTGTTTGAGGCAGCTCTTCCAGGCAGCACACCAATGTTGGACCTATATTAGGCAAACGATGGCAAACACTGACAACAGAGTTTGGTCCAATATTGGCATCCTGGCCAAGTGGAACCTCTTCCAATGTTGGCCCAGTCATTAGCACCAACGTTGGGCAATCGTTCAACCAATGACCCAGCCATCATAGGCAACAACGTTGGGCTATCATTCAACCAATGTTCCAGCCATCATTGGCACCAACGTCGGGCCATCGTTCAATCAATGTTCCAGCCGTCTTTGGCACCAACGTCGGGCCATCGTTCAACCAATGTTTAAGCCATCATTGGCACAAATATAAAGCCATCCTTTAACGAACTTTCCAGCCATCATTGGCACCATTGATAGGCCATCGTTAAACCAATATTTCAGCCATCATTTTCATTCACACTATGTCATTGGCTATGCCAATTCTGGCTCATTGGCTATGCCATCATTAGCATAAAAGTTCATTCAAAGAATAGGCCATTATTGGCAGTCAATCTTATTCATTGTCATGTCCGAATGTTAATGCCACATCTTTAATGCTGGCTATGCAATGATGGCAATGCGTTTAAATACTGGTTCTTCCAGCATTGGGATTTAAGAACTCCTAGCCTGTTCTGTATTAGTAACCCACTGCATAATAGCGTTCTGGGCACAAATGGAAAGGTCCTCCTATACTTTGTCTATGCACTATTTTATCTGGCGTCGAAATGACAAATTCATGATCAATTATTACTTTTTTCGAAACCTTAATGAAAGGAGCTAGTGAGGAGGCTCAGCGGGGAGCCTATGCCTGGTCCTGGGGAGAGTGCTGGGGAGGGTCCTGGGGCGAGTCCTTAGGCTGGGGAGCCATTACGGTTTCCGAACACCTCTTCCTGCCGCCTCACTTGTCGCAAGACCCTGGCAGCCACTTTACCACCATTTTTTTATGCTGCCGATTCTTTAATTTTAGCTTCGCACTGATGGAATCAACGAAAAGATCTAAAGGTCGAAGATCAACGCTTTGAAACCCACATTAGTCTTTGTAAAGCACACTCCCAAGCAGCATGTTGTAAATTGGCCAAGGCTCTATATAAGTTCACTTGTTTCTTAGCATCGCAATGTTCTGAAGAGCTTGGCTCACAATGGACTAAAAGTTCTTCCGCAACCTCAACCAAGTCCTCGTGAAGTCAAGGCAAATGCCGCCATTAGCTCTTTCTGAACTATGTAACTGAATATATCATGCACAAGCAAATGAACAGACGCAAACAAGCCACAAAAGGCAGTGTTGGCTCACTTGCTCTAGCAGGAGCCTAGACGTGGCATCCGTCCGCTGACAAATGCTTGCTGAAATGAATCGCTCTCGAGCTAGCATCTGGAACCCATGCGAATTATTCGTTAGCCCTGAACTGGTATCGTCTGGAAGGTTGGGTATCTCATACTTATTTAAAACGTCCCGAACAGAATTAACCTATTTAATACACAAAGAAAACGCGTAAAGAAGAAGTACTCGCACATGAGTTTGTAAACAGGCCGCAAAACAGACACAAAACCTTCTCTCCAAATCTCATAGAAGTTTATTACAGACAGCATGTTCTGTAGAGAACTACAAACGTGCAAGTGATCTGTGAAATGTAAAGAGGTACTGCTAAGCTTTTATAAAGCTGAAAAAGATTGCAAAGCGAACAGAACCGGGGTAATTCTAGCCCATATTTTCTGTTCTCACGGAAGCTGGAAAAATATTTTCCCAAAATATTATCCTGACAGACACCTCTCATTTGCGGTGGCAACCAGTTCATCGAATAACGTTTCATTGACAGATCGCTTTATTGGCGCGCTGTTTCATCAGAAGATTATTTTACGAAGTAATATGATTAGCTTTTTTTCTGGTTACAATTTATCCCAAATTGGCGCCGCAAATGGCATGTAGGGTGGGACATGTGGGATAACATTATTGTAATGAGCCGTCGCAGAACGTCGCCGCGAAGCTGCGTGGACGGGTCTGCCGGTCGGTGACACACCTGCGAAAAAAGGAAGTAGATATTCTGCCGCCGGCACAATAGCCCGGGGAAACAAATTCCGGCAGCTGCCCCCTATTGGGTATAGTTTAAAACGAATTGTGAAAACAACTATTTTAATTTTTAGAGTAACTCCCTGGTAAGGTGTCCATCTTTTATGCGGCTGGACCTTGGTGTAATCGCCAGTGTGGAATTACTTTTTTTTCTAGGCATTTGGCGATACTTATGACATTTATGTTTTACGATGAACAGTGAAAAAAATGTTGCCAACGAAACTTTGCTAAATTAAATGGTATGAGACTCCCTTTCGGGGGGAAAGCAGGACAGCGAAGATTGGGGTGCCGGCGAGCCGCTGAGAAGCGGCGTGTACAGGTGGGATAATTGTGTTAATATTTTTCTAATGAGCATCCGCAGACTGTGATACACGCGCCGTTCGAAAATAGCGGAATTTTTTTCTCGGGCAGTGTCCTCCATTCACCCCCGGGAAGGGCGCAGTCCCATTCAATTTAATTCAGCAAAGTTTCGTCCACAACAATCGCTTTTTTTTTAGTGTTAATCCTAAAAAAAAAACCTGTTGTAAACATCGTCAAATCCTTAAAAAATGCCCGAGAAAAAAGTTAAGCACACACTGGTGGATTAAATCAGGGCCCCGCTGTGTATGAGACAGACACCGTACCAGTGAGCTACCCTACAGCTTCAAATAGTCGTTTTCAATATTTGTTTTATTCGAGACCCAAAAGGGGACAACTGCCGGCATTCGTTTTCCGGGCTGCCGTCAGAATATCCACCTTCGTGAAAAAATTTCCCCGCAGCGTGCGATTCGCGTAGCGAGTGTCGGTGATACGTTAGTGTCGACGAAACGTGTCCATGAAACGTGTGCCCATCAAAAGTTGTCTATGAAACGTGTTTCCACAAATAGCCGGGAAAACAAGAAAGTCGGTATTCTACCGGGAGTTGCATAATTTTAGGCAGCTATTGGGAGGCGACTTCCCCTAGAATTTCGGAAAAATTATTGTCCCGGCTGCCGGACGAATAGACACTGCCAAATTCTATAGAAACAATGGAAGAATACCCGTTGAACAGCGGTCACTCGTTGTCAACAAGCAGGTTGCCGTGGAGTTACCAAAAAATGAGCGGACTTGAAATATGTATTCCGAGATTTGTGTACATATTGGCACTGGAGAACAGCCACGTACACACACAAACGAGATGGTAGGGCTCCGTGAAGATTCAACACGATGCGGTACAAGCTGTCGTTTGATGAACCAAACCATATCACAAGAATTTCTGTGACTTCTTTGAAAAAAATCACTTGTTACCGATATACGCGTAGGACCTTTCAAACGCTGAGCCACACAGGCCGCAGCAAAGAGTTCAGTCAGGACCAGAGCAAGGAATGCTGTTAAGGGGAAGAATATGGGTTGCTGGAGAGGTGAGGAGGAAACATTCCCCTCCCTCCAACTTTTCGCCTGCATCTTGCGTCTGCAAGGTCCCCAGGCGGGTGCGCCCAAAAAAGGACTATCTTCGAGGGTCATCCGAACAATGAATACATCGAGAGGATTTGTCAATGGATACTTCTGTGAGTACGTCGCAAAGTTGATAGTGCAGTGGATGTTACGTGAGTGGTCGACCAATCAGTGTCCTCCAGGCAGGTGCCGTGCTCTGCCCTGTGACCCGCTTGGAGACTACAATCAAGTGACCGTAATCGGAGACACGGTTGGCCTAAAATATCCATAGCGTCTACTCTGTCAATACCGACTGAACGGGACAGCAGCACGAAGGCTACATGGCAACCACTTTTTTTGGCAATGCAGTGGAAGATACAGGCCCGTGCTCTCTCTCCCATTTTGAGCGCTGGATAGAGCTGTGCGCGGGCTCTCCTCCTTCCCACTGCATTGCCAAGAAAAGTTCTCGCCGAGATTGTTTTTGGAGTCCCAAAGGAACTGCTCTTCCCAAATGTTAACCTGAAATGGGAGGCATGAAGATACTAGGCTTTACGCCGTAAAACCCACACTCTAAAATAAAATGCAAAAATAACCGCGTCTTCTTTCTGCGCACGATGTCCCCAAATAGACTGAAATTACAAAAAAAAAAATATATTACTCAGAAATAAGCTGTGCCGTATATTTCGCAGCACGCTAATGAGATATTTCTGGTTTCTCGAGAATTGTGTACATGTAACAAAATTGTAGCATTTCTTAAAACATGTAATCATATATAATGCAACACAGATGCAAAGATCCCCAAAGCTGAAGTTAAAAAGAAAACAAAAAAATTGATGACAAAACACGGAGGGCTTCTGGGCTCGAAAGTGCTTAGGACTTATATTGTAGAATAATAATAATAATAATAAGAATAAATATTAGCAATAGCGTCTGCATATTTGAGGAATTTGCAGAACAGTGAAGTAATAGGATGTCCCTAAGGTGGCGCGAAATATACCATTAAGTAATTAAACATTTGTTTCGGGTGTTAAAAAGTGTTTTTAATGAATATTTCGTCGTTCTCGACGTGGGTGTCGACGGAAATAGCGCCGCTGCTTGCGCCCCAGTTGAGGCGAGGACTACGTTTTACACGTTGTAAAAACACTATATCGCGCTATAGAGATACTTGGCGCGCATGCAGCCTCGAGCGAGCTGTTTCAAATATCGGTGCAAGACAGAACAACGGCGTAGCAATCGCGGCATGAGAACCGACTGCGACTCGATCTGGCCTACCGCGCTCGCTCTGTTGAATGACAGCGTGGGAATTCCGAGCACCGTTAGCTCACTGGTGTTACAAGAGGCCGCATTGTCGTTGAGACATTGCAAACGCATGTGGGGTCGTTCCAGTGCTTGGCGCATCTCCCGCCCAGCATCGCAACCTTTTTGGCGTCTGATAGGCCAAGAGAGCCCGTAGCATATGCTGCGGTTCATTCTAAGCTGAAGCAGAGCAGCCGCGAATTCCGTGAATTGTTGCGACGGTGCGTGATGTTGAAAAATAAAATGAGAAAAATTATCTCGCAGTTTTTTTTCTTCAGTTTTAGATGTGGCGATTTGAGACATGAATGCTGTAAATGTCATAAAGGTCTCAATATGTTGACACTATTATTGCGTTCATTCAGCCCGCTCTCTACACTAATAAACTGATCTTTTCATTTTCGAGACTTGCGCTTTTCTAGAGAGCTTCGTGACAACGCAAGTCGTTCCTTGGCACACTGAATCCTGCAAAGCCAATAAACCACACCCAAAACCACTCCGTTGTAGTTCGTTGGAATCCTAGGGCCAGTGAATACAGTGAAGCGCAAAAAAAGTCTTAAATGTTGGTGGCCGCCCACCTGTCTACCCTGGCCGGCTCGGACCAAAAAGAGACAAAAGGCGCCAAGAAAATCTCTTTCCTGGCAGTTCCGTGCGATTCCGATGCCCGAGAAATACAGTGAGACACCATGCTGGCAGTTCACCGAACTCCTTGGACAGTCCCGGTTCAGTCTAATACGGCCAAGGCCCAATCTTGGCCCAATAGCTTGCCGAAGCAAGTGTGCTTAGACAAACTATTGGGCCAAGATTGGGTTAATAGCTTATGTAAGCAAGTGCGTGGCCCAATAGCTTGTCTAAGCAAGTGTGTACCATGTTGTAAACTCCTTCATCAAGAATCTATTCAAAATACAGCTTTCCAATTGACACCTGTGCCCTCAAATAAGTATTTAATAAAGCGCGCCAAATAATTTTAATTCATGAATAACTTATTTAATTACAGCGTCTTAATAGCACCCTTTTTATCTAACGCCCTCTTACAACAGGGATTTTCATTGCTAGAGTACACTTCATTCATTTTTAAAGCTCGCGGTTTCAGAAAACGAGGCACCCTGATACCTTGCGCCAACACATTTTCAATGTTAGTAACCCATAAAATAAGAAAGGCCAACGTTGGTCAGCCTAAGCCAATCGATTACCAACGTTGGTAGGCCACTGGCTAAGACAGGCAAATGGGGGCCAGCTTATGCCAATCGATTGCCAACGTTGGTAACCCATTGGCTCTATTACAGTTTATATTTCTGCGGGCGTTGTCACTACTGTGGTCATTACAGCAGTTTTCGTATTTTGTACGCACTTTGAAGTCATTCTTAAGCAAGCAGACATAATGCCCCAGCTTCTTCTGTTATATGTTCCGTGATAACCTTTGTTTGCATATTGAAATGCGCATCAACTTATGTCGCCTCCTATCACAAACATATAAAGGGTGTTCGAGATCTTAATTCAACGCGTTTTTTTTATTAGTGAAGGCATGTAATTGCTTAATCAATCGCTGGATATTTGTTTTAAGGTTTTATTTTTTGCCAAAAAAAAAAATTTAGTGCATTCTTTATTTTTATTTTTGTCCAGTTCGGTCTGAATTATAGGCCGTGTTTTAAGGCTCAGCAAAGCGGGTTGCTTTTATATTTTCAAGATCACATACAGCTGACAATACACCCGTGTCGTAGGTACTGGGGAGGCAGGTGAAGCTTTCGGGGTTGAACCCTGCCTCCTCCTCACCCCATTGGAAACGTTTCCTGGCTGCGTCGCTAAATGGGCATAAGAGAAGAGGCAGTATGCTTTTTGCCTTATAAACATACACACAAATCGAAGAAAGCGTGCGTTTTGTATTTTGTGTGGAATTTACTGAGCATAACTGTCAGTTTTGGGATGACGCGCCTTAGATATAGTCGGCGACTAGTGGTAAAAGCTCCTCCCATATTTTTTCACTTTCGCAGAGCGAACGTGTGGGAGGAGGCGATCTCCACCCCAGCGTTTAATTTTAACTGGTCACCGAGTACGGCGTTTTTTTTCGTGGACGTTCAAAATTCCTACTCCTCGCAATGCATACAACGTTTTAATTCAGTTGCTAATTTGGTGGGCGTGTGAAAACGAGAGAATCGTTCCCTCTCGGAGCCATAGCTACAGACTGTTCGCAGCGTGCGCGATTGGCACACTAAAAAAAAAACTAAGCCAATTAATTATAACTTTGGTAAGCCACTGGCTAAGACAGGCCAATGCTTCCCAGCCTAAGTCAATCGATTACCAATCTTGGTAACACATTGGCTAAGGCAGGCCAATGCTGGCCAGCCTAAGCCAATCGATTACCAATGATGCCAACTCATTGGCTAATATAGCCCAATGTCGGCCAGCCTCAGTCAATTGATTACCAATGTTTGTAACCAATTGGCTAAAACAGGATAATGTTGGCCAGCCTAACCCAATCGACTGCCGACGTTGGTAATCCATTGACTGAGATAGGCCAATGTTGGCCAGCTTTAGCCAATCGATTGCCAAGGTTAGCAAGCCGACCGCCAAGAAAGACCAATGTTGGCCAATATGTGCCAGTGTACAACCAATATTAGCAGTGCGATGGCCATGTTGGACCAACACTGGACCATTATCCGCCAATTAAATGTCAATGTAGGCCCAACATCGTGTACTGTCTGCGATCGTTTAGCTCAATGGGCTAGAATTTTTGCATCCTTATGTTTAAATATATTAATGGCAACTATAGACAACGCACCACTGCGGTGGCGCGGCTGTCGGCACAGCACATGTGCAGATACGTCTGATCACACGAATCTGGTTTCTACGCATGCAGTCTCCATAATAACTGTGGGAAAATGCAAGATTGTTTGTGAACAGTGCACAAATTTAAGAAGTGTTCAAAAAATTGTCAACCTATAAAATGAGACATTCTTTGTACAGCCGTGAAACCTAAGGTGAAATAAACAGAGAATCCAGCTTCTGAAACATCTATAGCTATCCCAAGGGCATTATCAGTCGTTACATTTCCGCTCATGTTATCATCCTTTATTGTGACTGTCTCAAAACGCAGCAGCTCTGGTTCTACTGTATGTCACCTAATTTTCGAAAGTGCAATAGCTTGAACTTCCAGAACACATTAGCCAACCATAGGCTGTCAAAATGTGAACTCCACAGTAATGCAATAACTATTCATAGAATTATAATTCCTGGAAAAGGGGTACAAGGGGGGACAAAGGACAAACAGAAATCTTTTTTGTCCCCCTTGTTCCCCATCTACAGGGATTATTATCGTCATTCATGTCTTTCATAAATGGGTCTACTTCTGTCTCTTAAGGGAGCGAAGCAAGTTACCTCAAAGAGCATAGTGGCCCCGGGACAGAAATCGTGAGAGGCTGTCCTTGACTTGCTTCCCCACATGCCGTACTCTGTGAAGGTGTGAGCTGAAAGAGCAAATGAGAATTGCAATTTAAAATGATAATAGCCCCTGGAAAGCTACACTCAAGTATCGGTACTCTTTTTCCCATTCTCCAGTGCTGCCAAAACGGTCATTGATCCATTCGGATGCTCAAATTCGTTCACGTGCACGCACCTTGTGGCCACTGCCATGCTGTCATTACGTCATTACATGAATTCAATGTAAATGTTGACTTCACATTGTACAAATATTTATGTATTACTTTTTATAACATCTTTAGATACATGCCAATTTTAACAGCATCTTGGGGGGCGCCGCCATAGATGCGCCACTCCTTAGTCGGTTTGGGGAGTGCGTCTTTAAACGCTCACTCTTTTTATCGTACGGGAGGAAGCACCATCTATCCCCTAACATTGCAAATAATTTTTTCTTTAAAAATTAAAGCCTTGACGGCTGCGCAAGAAAAGTTTGTTACCAAAACATATAGACAAAGTAGGGACAAAAAGAGTCCCAATATTCTTTGGTCATTGATCCCCAGTCAAGTTGTTATTAAATACATTGATCTTGTGTGTTAAAATGTTTTCAAGGCAAAAACATGCCAGAATTATGTTATGGAGTGTATAGCTCCTTTTACTGTGGACATAATGAGGCTGTAAAGCCCTTGTCTCTTGCCCAATCATGCTAAACAAATACAAAACTAAAAGCAAAATCGTCTCGCAAACCAAGAGCCATTACCAGATGCAGTGCGTGTTTCTCGCGTAAACATTTCGGCAGAGGCCTGCCTGGTCGGGAAAAAGCTTTGAAATTTGAAAATTTCCCTCCACGCACCCCCATCCCTACATAAAGGGGACTAGCGAAGCGCTGTCATGTACGCTGGCAAAAGAAAGTATTCAGGTGTCCCACAAACCGGTATCAACACTTGGACGTATGATACTGCGAATGAAAGATCGCTCCTCTAAACAAAGTGTGCATTGCATTGTATATTCAATTCTATGCCACATACATTGGCAAAACAAAGAACGTTCCAGAAAGTCTGCAAATTCGACCACGAGCGCAGCGCTTTTGCAGAGCACTTTGAGGTCAATGACCATCGAATCGACTTTGCAAATACCCTCAAAAATGTTTAGACAAACTTCTGCCAGAGGCGTTTTATATTAATGGCATATCCAAGCAACACTGGAAACATCAATAGATCCACTGGTACATTGCCATCATGCTAGGTGTACAAACTAAGCCACCTAACAAAGTGGAAAAAGAGACCACCATAGCAGAAGAAAACGAAGTTGCTGTCACCCCTGAAGAAAAAAAAAGGCTGTTTTTGAAACGTTGGGAACTTGTAGGATTTGGTTTGTGATTTTTTTTCAAATTCCTATGTAGGAGTTTTGCATTTGTTTGAGTCTTCATTCACTTTTTTACCATATTTACCACATAATTAACACACTTCTTTATTATCAAATTGAAATATATTTGGGGGAAGCGTTCATTATGCAGGGTAAATTTCTGCATCCACACACTTTGCAAAAAATGTCATTTTAGGTGCCAATATGAAACGGCAAAGTACCGTGGCATGTCTCCACCGGCGGAGGAGCATTGACGGCTGGTCGTGGGCGTGCTACAATAACCATGTTCTATAATTTAAGAACCTTTTAGGGTGCTTTCAGCGAAACTTTAGTCATAGGAAAAGCGCACTCCTATTAAAAAAAATCTTACTTGTGGGTCATTCCATGTCGTACATCCCAGACGTTGATTTCGCCGCAATGTCCGTAGCCATACCCTGAAATATTTTTTGTCGAAAAAAAAAATTGTTTTTTTTTATGACGTGAGCGTGGTTTTAACTTTAAAAAAAACAGCGTGAAACTAGGCATCACTCAATGTTTGATGAAAAATCAGCTTTTTAGTGGAACACCTGAGAATATTTTTCTTAAATTTACACGGCTTTCGACTTACAATGTTGTTGGGCTTGTGAAGTTTTGTTTAATTTAAATATTAAAAAAAACGAAAATATTTGAAAATTCGTATATTTTGTTATTTTATTAAAAACACATTCAATTGCTCTCGGGACTTAATAGAACTTTTCACTAGCTTTCCTGCAGGTATATAATCTATAAAGATGTTTAAAACCGCCCAGATAAATATATTGCAGTAAACAAATACTGAATTTCCAAAAAAGTTGGTTTTGATGAATAAACAGCCGTTTATTCCCCCCTGAGGTGTTCCAAGTAAAAATACAAAATATGGTGGGTTTAGAAGAACAATCGATAATCTTTTGATTCTTAAAGTTTAATCAAAGTAATTTCTTTCAAGCGAGAAAACAATTTTTGAACTTAAACTCTCGCACCACAACCCGGCGTCGCTTCTTAACGCCTCTTCGCCGCACACCACGCCACCAGCGACGATAGCTGACACGATTAGGTCCAAAAAAAGAACGGAGTTTTCTGCCGGTTCCCCTTGTATGTATTTCCGGCTGCAAGGGAGGAACGGCGAGTTTCGTGTAATAATCAGAGGTGCCGCCAGCGCGTAGCAATAGCAGGCCCGTTGTGCCCTTTTTAGCCGAGGGCAGCTCGAAACGCGATGCCCAAACAAAGGGCGGCATCAAGAAACCAGGACTTCTCCATGCTCTTCCAAAGGTCCCCAGGGCCATCTCCGATTCCTGAAATAAATTTGATGGCTCTTCTCCGTAACGTTTGTGGTGCCTCTTTAACATATTTTTGACGAAAAACAAACTTCATGGGGTGATGACGGTTTGAACTAGTTAAGGGGGCTGGAACTACGAGCCATTCAATAAATGATGAAAAGGAAGATTTTTTTACGGAACACAGGAATATTTTCGCCTAAAACCCTACGGTATTCGGATTGCTAAAAAATAAGGATTATGTCAGGCACGTAGCAAGGATTTTATTCCGGTGGGGGGGGGGGGGGGGGGGGCTGGGCCCCATGCGCCCCCCCCCCCCCCTTCCTTGGCTACGTGTCTGGATCGTGGTCATGGAGTTTGGTATGCTCGAAGCAGTTAAAAAAAAAAGGAATAGAACATTTTAGCATATTTTTAGTTTCGTTACAAGCTATGGCTTTGTTGCATGCGACTGTAAATACTCTTATTGACAGCCCTACAGCCCTATTAGGTATTTTGTGCGCAAAAAAAGGGGTTTCAGGCTGTACAATTAAATATCTTGCAGAAAAAAAAATATTCAAAATTGCTTTTTGCCGTTTAAAGAGCCGTCAATTCTGCCTTGAAGTGGCCCCCCAAAAATACGTAACATTGTGACTTCTACAAAGAAGTTTATTTCCATTTGTTCGTTAAAATTTAATTAAATTTTTTTTTTTTTCTAAAGAGGAAAAAAAAACATTTTGAAGTTGACCTCTCGGGCAGCAACCTGGCGCTGTTCCTTGAGCATCTTCTCTGTACAGCACGCCACCGTCGAGCCCGGCAAAGCTTGAGACGGTATCACGGTGTGCACACGCAGGTAGAAAGCAGAACCTCGAGTTGTCGGCTTCATCTTTCTGGGAATTGTTTTTTTTCTACATTTGTTGCTTTATGGCATTTCTTATTTTGAGCGTTTTGCGCGGCTGTGTCCTCCTGTGGACTTCCACTGTCTTGATATCAGCAAATGCTTAGCGCTGCCAGGTATAGAGTATCCACTAGTAAGCTAGCTGTTTCTTACTTACACATCGCAATCACTCTCTCTTCTCGACGTCAGGGCAGATGTAGACAGGAACTCAAAAGCCCCGTGAACGGGCAATCTCATACGACGAGGCGATGTGGTGGTAACAAATGCGCGCAGTTGGAGGCTCACGCCTCGTTTGTGTTTAAATCGGCTTTGAAACGGCGAATTCTTGCATCGCTAAATAGTTCCGCTTTTCACCGTAGTATGCGTGACAGCTAGATTTCGCGGCAATATTATCGGGTTTCCAGCCGCCCTCGGGTACAAAGGGCACAACGGGCCTGCTATCGCTACGCGCTGGCGGTGCTTCCGATTTTTATACGAGACACGTCGTTTCTTCCCTTTGGACCTAATCATGTCAGCTACCGTTGCAGATGGCGTAATGTGCGGCGAACAGGCCTTAAGAAGCGACGCCAGGTTGTGATACGAGAGTTCAACTTCAACGATTATTTTCTAGCTTCAAACAAAAATTACTTTGATTAAACTTTCAACATCAAAAGATTATTGATTGTTCTTCAAACCCAACAAATTCTGTATTTTTACTTGAACCACCTCATGGTAAAAAAACAGCTGTTTATGCATCAAAACGAACGTTTTGCAACTTCAGGATTTTTGTTTACTGCGAGATATATAATTGAGCAGTTTTAAACATTTTTTAATAGATAACGATAACAGTGATACACGCGCCGTCCGAAAGTGCCGGCATTTCTCCCCGGGCTGTTGTGCCAGCTGCCGGCAAAATAGTCCCACCCGCGGTCGATCCTGCGGTTTTGCCGTCATCGCTGCCTGCAACGCTAGCCTTTTTCGATTTTGTTTTGGGCAGACGTTTGCCCCATTAAACGTTCAGTTTGCTTCAGTTTTCGTCTCCTCATCAATTTTCATTCGTAAAATGTTGGTGGAGGTCCAGGCTAACGCAGCCCATGAAGCGTACCCCTCCGAGGCTTCGCAGTGAAATCCCAGTCCCCCGCTCAAGAGTACCATCCGCAGAAACTAACAAACCCCAACGAAGCCATCGCACCTAAGGAATACCCCCGGAATTCTGACTTTTGCCACCCAAGAACAAGCAGCCAACGAGGCCGACGATGGACAACCAGTCGTTGCAGGCCTTGGTGGCCCCTGCCGTCGTATACGTGCCCGCTGCACCCCGGACTCGAACGCCTTTCTAAGGTGAGGTCCACGAGTTCATCAAGGATTGGCTGCAACACTATGAAAGTGTAGCCCGCCACGACCAATGGACGACTGAGCGGTACCTCCACAACCTCTACTTCTCGCTTGAAGGCACTACGGGGCACTGGTTTGATAACGACGAAGCCTCCTTCACTGCATGGGAGTCCTGCCCCGCCGAATGGATGCGGACGTTCATCAACCACTACCATCGGTAACGAGCGAAGGACCTTCACGAAAGAAGGGTGCAGGGCCCCAACGATAACATGACCAGCTTTGTTGAAGATGTCCAGTGGCCGTATTTCCTTCAGCTGACCCTGGCTCCCAACCACCTTAGGATCTGGCAACCGGGGACGTCATGTGATCCACATGAAGAGGGTCTACAAAAGCCCGCCCGATCCGGCTCCCAGTTGGGGCACGTCATTGCCGCTGGAACTGTCATGCAAACTTCCCGTCTGCTACAGGTTTGTTATCTTAGCAACGCTGCTAACGCTCGTAACGGTTTTTGCTGTTTTATGGTGATGGTGTGCCCCTACGACTTATCAGTGTACCGTAATAATATTTTGAGATGTTTATTCAATTGAGCATACCGCGCAATGATCTCCCATCTTTTGCTTTTAATCTCGGGAGATATTGAGGCTAACCCTGGCCCTAACTCCCCCATAAACAATACCATTCAGGAAACGCTGACGCGTCTAGAAGCAGGCCCAGCAAATATGCTTGCTGCGATTACATCTTTGCAACGTGATCAGAGAGCGGCCGATGAAAGGGCCATACTTCTTAACAATAGGATTACTAACATTGAGCATGACATCATGGCATTGAAGAGTGCATCAGCTCAGCCACAATCACCTAGCAGCCCTCTGAATGCCATCCCGTCGGAACTTTCTAAATTAAAAGCGAGGTTCGACGACGCCGAGAACCGTCTCCGTCAATCAAATCTACTTTTTTTTGGTATACTGGATTCCCAGAGTGAAACGTGGGCGAAGTCCGAAGAAGTTGTTATTAATTTCTGCTTACATAGATTGGGCATCGAGCTGGATCCTTCCAACCTCGAAAGGTCCCATCGCTTAGGTTGCTTCACTGAAAACAAATCCCGCCCTATAATTTTCAAGTTGCTACGCTTTAAAGATAAGTAATCAATCTTGGCAGCCGGTCACAAACTAAAAAATACTACTTTCGCCGTCCGTGAAGACTTTTCTGAATCAGTTCGCCTAGCGCGCGGCAAGTTATACCAGTTTGCAGAGCCCCAAAACGTGCCCTTTAAATAGGCTTTGATAAACGTCACATTCATAACAAGTGTTACATTTACGATCCGATTAGTGACTGCGTAAAGGAGCTTGAAGCAAAACTAAATAAAAAAACCGCCTCCCGACACCAAGCCACTGTCGGATAAAAACTAAAAAATCGCAGTCTCATGTTGTTACTTTTACAAATGTTCGTAGTTTCCTGCCTAAGAAAGATGAAATATGCAGTCTTCTCGACAAGTGCAACTCCGACATAGCTATATTTACGGAAACTTGGTTAAAACCGGACGTTAACGACGATGAGCTTTTTTATTCGAACATGAACTTTTCTGTATATCGTTGCGATCGGCCTCGGCAGCGTGGTGGTGGCGTCCTTGTGACCATAAAAAAAAGAAATGCCTTCATTTTACGTTCAACTATCCTGCGATCTGTACCTATGTTGTGTTTGTCTTTCATCGCTGTTTATCAAAACGCTTCTTGCAGTGTGCTGTAGGCCCCCAGGTGTTGACTGTTTTTTTGTTAACAAACAATATACTGCCCTAACCAAAATCACGATACGATTTCCCAAAGCGAATCTTTTACTGTTCGGTGATTTCAACTTCCCTGAAATCAACTGGCAGTTACTCACATCTACGTCACGTGATTCAAAGCACTTTCTTGACTTTTGCAAATTGTTCAATCTTAGTCAAATGATCGACAAGCCTACCCGTGATGATAATATCCTCGATTTAGTCCTTGTATCATCGCCCGATCTTGTGCAATCTACTATTTACATGCCTGGTCTTAGCGACCACAGAATAATGAATATATTGATCAAACTGCCTGTTCTAGTTAAATCGCCCATGTCTAAAATTATACGCAATTTTTATAAAGCTGATTACACTCGTATTAATGCTAAGCTCACCATCTTTTTTTGACGTCTTTCTATCTTCTTTTTCGTCGCGGTCCGTAGAGGATAATTGGTTGTTATTTAAGCAGAAGGTTATTGACCTGATAAACGTACATGTTCCCTTGCTGCGGATTCGTGGAGCTGTTGGGCAACCATGGTACAATAAAAAGCTGAATTCAATTGATACCAAAGAAGAAGCGCTTTTCCGAA
>JABSTQ010002562.1:0-28019 GCA_013358835.2 Ixodes persulcatus | reverse complement strand
CTAGAAAAATCTGCATAACACATGAGTAGAAATGATTTCCTTAGCAAGACTTTCCCATGCTTCCAGGGGTTTCCCCAGGATTCTAATCAAGGGGGGTGTCCAAATGGCTCGGGGGGGGGGAGGCGATGCTAGGCGAGGCTAGATAAAATATAAAACTGTTTCTTTTTAGTCCACTAGCTAAATTACAGACGTCTATTAACCAAATGCTCATACCCGTAAGTTGTTCCCTTCTCTATATATACACCTGAGAGGTGTTTTCTACTTAATCTAAAAAAAAAAGAATTTATTTTTCCTTTTTTTATTTTTTTTTAGATTCAAGGGGGGGGGGGGTGTCCAGGAAAACTAGGGGGGGTGTATACCCCCCCTAGGGGGGTCTGGGGAAATCCCTGCAGCTTCCAATAATTTGGTTACTCACCCAACTAGCCACACACCATGACACCCACCAAACAAAGAAGAGACGCCACCACATTTTCAACGTGCACAGATATAGTTAGATCAGTTTCAACCATTCATCTCAACATCTCAAACAACAGCAGGTCCATATGCAAGCCTGCTACAATCAAAAACACAAATATACACATAGACACACACAAAAGGGAAGCTTCTAGGTCAGCAGGCAGTGCTTTCAAATGCATGCAGAGCAAACAAAGACAACTTAAGAGCTAAAACTTTCATACAGAAGAGCGTACGGACAAGTATGCACAGTCAAACCACCATTTAGTGCAACCACCCCTTCTTCCCAAAAATGGTCACAAGTGAACGGGTCAATCTGACAAACAGTCTTTACGACTTCGAGCATGAGTCCGGTATCTTGCGCTTCGGCAGTCAACGTGAAACCTCGGTTGCACGAAGGCGGCTGGCGGAAGGGGGCATTAGGGGGGTTGACAGTACGCACAGAACAGCAGAGTCGTGCGCGGCGATGGTTTTGCTACGCATGCCGCTACAGGAGTGGATTAGCGGTGCAGAGGTGTGAAAGTGTGGGACACACATATAGAGGAATCCCGTGCCGACAAAGCCGTCGGCGGACTCCCGAGTCCACTGACCCGCGAGCCACGAACAAGCTCTCCCGCGGGACATGACCATGCTGCGCAGGGTGACCTCGACGCCTCCTTGGCCATGCGCCGCGCCGGGTGCGGAGGCCTCGCTCGCCTCCGCGTCCAGCGAGCACGCCCCAATCGACTCCGCCGAGGCCCGCTTGGGGCCCAGCCGCTCCATCGACGGAGCGCGAGCAGCCACGTGGCCCCTGGATGCTCAGCGTCTGCGGGGGCCGAGCACGCCTGCTCGACGCCGGGGCGAGGGAGGGGAGTGACTTCTCCGACGGCACAGACAAACCACCTCCGAACCAACGGCGGCGTTGAGCTAGGTTGCCAAACTTTCGTTAAGAGTTTGTTGCCTCGGATGTGTGCTGTCGCGCACAACATGAGCTGAAACAGTCCTTTGTGCTTCTTTGGGTCCTGTCAGTTTCTGAGAGAGCTGTGGTCCGATTTAAAGACGGAGTGCGAAGTTGAAGAATCGCACTTCGGACTATTTGCCAAATTGAGAGATGGAGCTTGTGGGGATCCAGACAAAGAAAAAGGCTGGACCGGGTGTTTCAGCTCATATTGCCTGTGGGGGTACCTGTTATGCGAGCATTACCCTAAAATACCGAGCATGCACCCATGTCACAATAAGTGCTCACCTGCTACTTTCGAAACCTATGAAATAAATCAAAGGCCATACCAAGTGCCCACCCCAGCAAACTTCCGAGCTCTTCGAGGCACTCCTGCTTCTCCGAGGAAGTTGGCGCAAAGCGGTGAAGCTTTACATGCATGCACTGGTGCAAAGAGGTGAAGCTTAATGCAAGAGCACCGGCACGAAGCAGGCTGACATAAGCAGAACGACTGCATTAAAAATGAGGAGTTTAGTTCACCAGACCACAATTATGCTCTTACAAGGTCCCATTGGATCAAACAAGGGCCTACCACGTACCCTTCGCTTTTTGCCTCTTGGAGCTAACAAGTGCCCATCTACACTTTTTAGGGGCGAAGCTCCTAGGGGTAGCCATGTGGTCCAGTGCTCCTGCTTCTGCTAGTCGGAGCTCACGTGCTCGTGTAGGGCAAAAAAAAAAAAAAAATAATGAAAAATTTTAGCGCAGTGCTCGACAGGATTCGAATTTGTGCGGGGAGACCCTAATGGATTTCTAGTCCATCGCCTTAACCATTCGGCCACGACTGCGGGACGAGTAGGGGGCTCTGAGATGTGGCAGTAACTCGAGAGCTGGGGTTTCTGTCATGGATGAACGTTGCATGTAGCCACTCAACGTCTATACAGGAGAGGGCGCTGCGGTCAAATGTGTATATAATTGCGTTAAACTTTGCATGCATTGGCTCAATGTTTATAGACGAGAGGGCACTGCGGTCAAATGCTCAAATGCATATATAACCACGTTCCATACCACACATTCTCTTTCTGACATGAATGAAAACGAACGAAAGGCTCGGCATGCTGCGGCTCAGCATCTACGCAGACAAGCACCACCTCAGCTTCGCCCCAATCATCATCATTCACCACGTGGAGATCTGGTCAATTTTTTTTTATTATCTTCAACTTTTGGCTGGGTGCCTGCTCGGTACTCTTATGGTATTTGCTTGCTTATGCTGTAAAACGGAGCTTGAATGAATGCAGAGTAGATACCCACCAGCATCCCACTTTCTTTGGTTAGGCATTCAGTACCAAACTTTACCACACAGATGTCTGCGGACGTAAGCCTCATCGAAAGTGACAATGCTTTGTAGGAGAGGGCTGCTTTAAAGACTTCCTAGCATTTCAAATATGTCAATGTTACATAGGTGCCAACAGAAGCATCATTTAGCGACCTTGCTTTGCTAAGCATGTTGGCATGCACCAGACCCTAGCAAAAAGGGGCTTTAACGGTGTAGTTAGAGCCTGCGTGCAGCTCAGTGCCATTGAAGGAAGTTTTCGCACAACAAAGCTCGTGCAGCCAAAGTCTAGCCATCACTTCAAAGCTATTTGTATGAGAAGGTGGGGACAACGCTTGGCTACGAGGTTATGATCACAAGGCGACAACAAATGGTTTCTGAAATGCAGCCATGTAAATCCTCCTCCAGCAGACAGGTTCTGGTTGCTGCCATCAACAGCATGTTTACTGTAAAATATCGAGAATGAGTCCATGTCGCAAGAAAGCCGCCTACCCACCTACTTTTGGAAGATTTGAAGTATGTTCTATAAAAGAAGGACACATCAAGTGCCCAAACCAGGAATCTTATGAGCCCAACGACCTAACCAAGATCTTACTTCACTTGAGCCGCTCCTTCGAGAAGCCGGAGCAAAGCTGTGAAGCTTCACGTGCACGCGCTGATGCAAAGTGGTGAAGCTTGATGCAACAGCACCGGCACGAAGCAGGCTGACAGGAGCAATGCGGCCGCTTCAAAATTGGGGTCCTGCCAGACTGCTCTTATACAGCATCTTTGGATCAAACAAGTGCCTACACTACCATGTACCCCTTCAGTGGGCACTTGCTCGGTATTTTAATGTTATGTATGGCAAATGCTTTGTTCAGTGCCAACACTGAACTTCCAACTTTGGAATTATCTATTCCGACACAAACATAAGACTGGTAACTTACAAGTGTCCCGTCCCCTCACTGAATAAAACCAGCTGTGTTTGAGACTAGGTGTTATCTGACATTCATTTCCAATCCTCTGGGTATGAAGTTAGGCATATGCTAAAAGAGAATGCCTGTATGTAATCAAGCCTTCAGACAAAAGTGGGCTAACAATGTCTAGTTTAAGAAAGGAAACATGCAGTAAAAAGTACAACTCAGATTTCTGAGATAGGTGAATCTAGGTCACACTATCTATTGAAAAATAAGTCAGAAGCTGTTCTAAAAAAAAAGGTTGCCTGGAGAATTAGTGGCAAAGCATGCACAGAGGAAGACTCACTCATTTTTACACCAACTGTTCACATTTAGATAGTATTTTCTATGTTAGAGCAAGCCTGTTACACTTTCAAGATCTGTATGTTGTTTATATGCAGAGGCAAACATATTTTGCCATAAATTATGGAAATGAGAGAAGCAATAGGTTTAGACTATGCACAGAAATACCACTGATCCACTATGAGAAGGATGGATACGACAACAATCAAAAAGGAACTTAACCACCTGAAACAGAAAAACACTATGCACTGCATGATCAATGCAATGCAAACTCAATCGTACAGTAAAATATGTGGTAGTAGATAAGCCGTCTTCCATAAGATCATAAAGTAGTAAGTCTATAAATCCAAAATCATGATGAGAGGCTATAGCGCCCCGTGTGTCACAGAACAAGAGGCAGAAAAATCAAAATGACAACATGTATGATTCGTAAAAACACAGTGATAAAAAAGAATACATTGTAAACAACCATTTTCAGAGGCCTGACATGTCGCAAATTCTGCGAAGTGCTAGATTCGGGGATATTTCGAGGGCACAATATTTTGTCAGAGATTGATACCCCATGTATCCGTCCTTACGGGGCAATTTATTTGTGTAATCCATTTCTGAAACTCGTTTAAAAAAAATCAGGCCCTCAGAATCATTAATCCTTTACAGCAGGGGTCAGCAACCTGCGGCTCGCGAGGCAATATTATGCGGCCCTCGGCATGCTACCAGAAAATGCCCCCCTCTCTCCCCCCCACCCAGACACACACACACTCCAGGGCCAATGGCACCAGAAATATAATTGGTTGCAGATCTGGTGTAAACGAACGTGTTAAACTTGAAATGGCACACCTGGTGATTAGTTCCTTATTGAAGTTCATTGTATTACCTGTCGGCAATTGTTATGCCCCAAGGTACAATAACAGCAGAAGATTTTATCTCTTTTTAGCTTCACAAAGATGTCCTCAAAGAGTGTCCCCGATCTCGATTGTGTGTGCGACTTGGCATCGTTGTCCAATATTTTACACCACCCTAATGACCGGAACGCAAAATTACAAAGGAAAGGGGAATTCATGGCGGTATCTCTCAGACGCGAACGTTTTCAAGCTGAAACTTGAGGTCTTCAAACACCAGGAATCTATACCAACAAGGAATCTATCTAAGTCTACTTTCTGGAGAACCTTTGTAAGTGGCACGAGCACACTGTTTCATGAAGAAAGTACCTGTGTGATATTACACAATCTGAACAGGGTCGGAGTCTGATTCTCCGATTTTGCAAAAAAAAAATAAAACAACATCCACATTTTCTAAAAAAATTTTCGAGACAGACCTCGGTCATGTTTAGGAGACTTGGGAGATAGAATTCACTTATCTGATTATCACAAAAAAAGTCTTCAAATGATTTTTTAGCGAATGCATCGTTAAGTTTTACTCTGGACTTTCTGAATCAAAGTTCTTAAATCTATAAAAGCTTGCAGCAGCTTTGATTGCAGTGTTTCTGATATTACGTAAATCAGCGAACATATCTTTTTTTTAGGATGACGATCGTAAAGTCAAATGTGTTTGAAAACGAGTGATAAGCACCTTCGAGAAGTTTTATGACTCTCAGTGGCCTTAAGTGAACGGTTGCATCATGGCAAGCAATATTGAACACCAAAGCTCTTACAGAGGGCGCTAGAGCAATCTTAGATTACACGAGCCTAAATATATTAAAAAAAAAACACCTTTGCATGTCCCTTTGATCTTCAGACTTTTTTTTTCCTGATTTGCCCTGTCCCTACTCTCCTTTCCTTCCTTCCCTTCCCTTCTGTGTTTTCGAATAAATCGGAGTAACACTTGCCAATAAAATTTCTTTTTTCAATTAGAATTTATCAGATAAACACAGCATTTAGAGGTCACGTCTGGTCAGGGCACACTGAGAAGCGCCAAACACATGAGCAATGAAGATGGGAGTCATGCGACGGTTACCATAGCAACCGCTGCTGACACTGTGACACTGGTGCTGATGTACCTTAAAGAGTGCACTCCAGTTTCTTTTCAGATCTTGGACAGCTGACAAAAGAGGAGGAGGGCGTGGGCGCTTGAACGAAGTGGGCACTTCTGCGGTATTTTACGGAAGTCAATGTTTCCCCTTTAAAGGGGAGACGCTACTCAAAAAAAGTGAATGTTTGAACCACTTGTCTGATTTAAATGACATATTTACAGGGCTTGTTTCTGTTGAGAACATTTCTGCCAAATTTTGTTAACCTGGGTGAAGTACAAACAAAAATTGCAAATGTTCAAAGATGAAATTGGGCGTGTCTGCATAGAAAAGCTTTTGTTTTTTAAATTACTTATAAATTTGTCGTTTTCATATGTTATATTGCTTTAGGACAGTTCAGAGCAGATAGCTATAGAGCTATATTTCTATATTATACCATCTTTCATGACAAAAAAGCTACATAAACACAAATATGTTTTTTTAGATTCCCATTTTTTGTCTAAATTTTTAGTTCTTGAGCATGAAAAATTACAAAAATAAAAATTACAAGCTCATAGCTATCTTCTCCTTAAAATTTCATTCCAGAAAAACTCATGAAAATGAATCCAAGTTACGTAATAAAAAAAAAATAGTTTTCCTAAAGTGAAATTTATGCCAAACGGTGGAATGGAGAAAAATGTGTTCAAAGTGCTCCAACCTCTACCTTTTATGTAGCATCGGTGGACCGAAAATAATTTTGAAAAAAAATTAGCTATGCAGGATAAACTAATGCAACTTTCTGAGAATACTCTCTAGATTTTGGTGGATGTTAATATGACTTGATAGGATGGATGCTTGGGCGAGTTGGTGAACCGTATTTGACGGTGACAGCGCAGGGAAAACCACTCTCACACCATACACTCAGGAAGACAAGCACACGCGCTGTTTTTCAAAATCAACTTTTTTTGCGGAAATTGTTTTTTCTGGGTAGTGTCCCCCAATAACCAAAAAAGGGCAGGACTCGCAAAAATTACCTTGAACACAAGTGCCTACAACATCTGTTCCATCGCATGAAGCAGATTACAAACAGTCGAATGACATTTAATTTGGAGGCCACGAGGAAAGCAAACTTCATCAAACAAGTTTGGCCCTGCCCACACACACCCCATTTATGTACGGGGAGCCCACACATGCAATGCAAGCACCCAGTCCACTCTCAAGCTGCTGAGACTGGTACAAAAAAAGAGAGAGGGGAACGGCAAAGGATATTAACGCCTTCCCACTCAGCTGCTGGACTCACACCCGATCTAAGAAAGTCACACGGAGAAAAGCAACCGAGGTGATCTAGAGACCATGTAGCCTATGCAGGACACAGTGCACAACATTGACACTGTTAGTTTTTAATGACAACAATGAATTTAAGGTAGCCGTAAAAACAAATACTACCCACTGTTCGTCTGTTCATGAAAAACATGTAACCATACTTGTTGGGGTTTCAATGAAAAGCTAGCCTTGTGGGAGACACATTTACAAAAGGTTTTCAAAGTTTCTGTCTGACCTTGCAGCTCCACTATTCAAAAAGAGGAAATGCATATGTGGCTACGAGCAAACGGAAACAACTAACAAAGAAAATATTTTGCATTCAGTCCGTCCTCACCCCTTGTGGAAACAGGAAAGCAAAAAACCACCCGCTAGCGTCACTATAGTACTGGCTCAACTGCTGTGAAAACATGCTTGCACTGCAGCTGCATTTTGTGGACCAGACACAGCTGAAATGTCCAGCACTACTCAACCTGAAATGAATACCACCGAGACAAGTATATGTATGGGATGCTTATAAACAAATAATCTCAAGAAATGATCCCGGCTAAAATAAAGCCATCCTAAGCCTGGACACTTGCAGTCAATCTAATGTAGTGGGGAAACTGTAATATACAACATAATTAAGGTCCTTCATTTTTGGAATAAAACCCCATTTTACCCCAAAGTTTCCACCAAGAACAAGTTTTATAAAAATAAAAGTTAGCCCAATTTCTTCGTGAATTAAAAAAAAAATACGGCAGCCTCCAGATTTTTTATTTTAAAGCTACGTGAAAGCATCAAAGCAAGTGTTGTACTATAAAACACGGGGTTTCAGCAAAAACTTTCAAAACCATCTACCAATAGGGTAATTATACAAAAAAAAGAAACTCTTTTCGGGAGCAAACTGCCGGCCACGGTGGACGTCAGGACTGCAAAAGACAAACTAATTAGCTAAATATTTAACTAAAATTTACTAATTAACTTTCCAATTGGTGAAAATAAACATATTGTTCCAATTAGAAACCTGCTGAGCATCATTGACAACCCTTAAATCAGTCAATTTTAGGAAGACTTAAACTATGTATGAATCGGGGAGATAAGCTAATGTTCCCACCCATGCAGCAGGGACGAGGCTGGCAATGCGAAAACGCGGGTAATATTTTTATAATCAGCGTCTGCAAGTTGCATTAGTGAATAGTAAATCATTTAGCTAATTAGTATCTTTCTGGCAATTGGTAGGCATTTTTGAAAAAAAAAAACATCCTTAGAGAATGATAGCATGTACCGCCTTTATAATTAATTTCGTCACGCAATCAGGTACAGCTTCTTGTTTACTTCGAGCAAAACATACAACCCTAAAGTCCCTCAAAGCCTGAAATTAACAGAGACAAAACAAAAATTCAATTGTTATTTGCCAGAAATTGTAAACTAAAAAACACTAAAATTAATAATCCTAAATATAATGTGCTCATTTACATAGAATTAGCCCACAAGGTACAAACGTAGTAAAAGTTGGAAGGAAAAGAGCAGCCAGAACTTCACACCAACAAGTACACAGCATCGCGTATGGTTTTTACATCTGTCACAGATGTTACCAGTTGACAGAACAAAAAGTTGCGACATACCTTGTTTCGGAGAGAAGGAATGTGCCCGAGCCGGCACTCAGGCTGTGTGGAATGAGAGCAGGATGTGCTGCCTCGTTCCCCCTCTGAAACGACAGCAAGCCACACATGTCAGGCCCATTTAATGGACTCGATTAAAATGGCCTCATCTAAACTGGAGCACATGATGGAGCGCCCAGCTGGCGAGACAGATAATTAGAGGCAGTTGAGAGGGCACTTGACACATTCATTGCAGCAAAGACCTCGGCGGGTAATGCTACCCGTGCATCTCGTGGTGCTGCAAGTGGAGAAACTTTAAGATGCAAGCCCAAACTTTACAGGTCTAGTAAAACTTCGTCACTTCAGTCTGGCGTTCCAAACCACGCTGTTGCATTTTGCCGCTGGCCAACCAGCGAGTAGCGACATTTATCTCGCATGTAAGTAATGTTGAATATAAGTGCAGTGCACAACTTCCAGTGTCTACCTGTCAGAAAAATTAGTGGATGATTTTCTGTGTTCACGTAACACTCACTGAATATTCAAAGTGCACAATGAAAGAAAGAATTCAAACCCGATTTTCTTATTGCACATCATGCCAGAACCCAAATCAGTACATTATGTTGCAGTAACAGATATAGGTGTGTAGAACACATGTACAGCTGTGCCGTTTAATTAGACAAAAAGTCAAGAGCAGCTGTTGATTTCCCTCTTAAAGGTCAACCATGCCGTAAGTACCCTGCACGGCTGGACAGAGATGCCCATAAATTATTGAAGAGTGTGGAAACAGTGAAACATATTTTAAAGCTTAAATACAGTATTCAGGTGCTCAAGCCCTCAATATGTCCCCTTGAAAGCACCATCTTCGAGAATGGGTATACAAGTGTACTACTAGAGTATAGATTCATTCATGGAACAGTGGTCTACTGATATTGATGTAAACAAATATATCCATTTACCCTGTAAAAGTAGAACGACCTCACTAAGGATACCCAGTTTTAGTGACATTCAACTACACAAATTCATCTGATAATAAGTAATATATTGCGAGTAGACAAAATTTCCACGTCTATCGAATTAGTTCTTATGCTCCAATTAGTTGTTGGGATGTGGTATATTTTCCTCCTCAGACCATACATGTTTAAAAGTTTAAATTTTACCTGGCAATGACTTTCTACAGGTGCGGAATATACAAAGATTTGTTTTTGTCGAGATTGTCCACTGTGATAAGCTCTAAACTATTTTATGAATAACAGAGTATATTAATGTTGATTTATGCACCACACAAGCTTCTTTGTGAGCTAATACAGCAGGCATTTGTCAAGGTGTGCCATGTATAACTTTTATGTTCAGATTAGGCACTAAGTGTGGGCTATGCACAGCGTGCAGATTATACCGTAGAATACCGTGCGTCTGCCCATTCTCAAATGTGTAAGACCTGAGAAAATATGCACAGTACATTTATATGTAAAATTGGTGACCGGACAAGCGCCCATTCCCGATTTTTCTGCAATTATCTCTCAATCTTGAGTGGGCACTTTCCCGGTATTTTACGGTAGTCAGGAGAATATGGTATCTTTGATTATGTGCAAAATTAACATTACGGGTTTGAAATGTCAAGAGCAAAACAATTCATTTTACTTCATTCCTTGCCATCAAACGAAGCTGCTTAGTACAGCCTTCCAATACTTGAATCCCAGATTTTCTTGCCACGCAACTTATATAGTCTATCATGAGCGTACAACAGTTGTCTTGCACCGATGACAAGATGCCTCATCCTAGGTGCAGCATATTTCATCCTTCCATGCAGTATGGCCTTTTTCACACTACCAAAATCACCCAGGGGTGACAAACTTCTATAAAAACAAAAGAGCTGCATGGAAGGGCAATACAGATGACAGTTTTCAACTTGAGTCTAAAGCTGTCCACCTTCTGTGCATTTCTTCCGTTTGTGCATAACCTGTTAACCAGCACACTCAACATTCCATGGAACACTTCTGTTTTAATATTTCAACAAAGGTGTCTGCATATTTATCAAGAAAACAAAAACAAAACCCAAAAAGGGGACAAAGACTGGCACGGTGGGGTCTAGGGCCACTGATGCAAGCATGGACGATGCAGCTGCAAGAGCAGAATAGACTTAGATTCCCTGTTGCACACCAAACATTTGCCCATCCTCTTTTCTCACCCAATTTGTGGAGCTATTGCGTTGGATAATAGCAGCACTAGTGGACACTATTGGGAGTACCAATATATTTTATGCAGCAAAGCAGCTGGAATAGACTGACTTGTCGAGCACCGACATAGTGCTTGTCCAATGACCAACACGTCCCCAAGTTGGACAGCCCAAGTGTGCTCTGCAAGTGTCCAAGTTGTGGAGATCTCACTGCATTAGCACGCCCCAAAGGCAGTGTTCAAATAGCACAATTTTTGGCATTTAAACGGCAGAGTTACTCCAATCCAACCTGCATAGAAACCCAGCAATTTTTGCATTTGGTTGTCACACCCAAAAGGTTACCGCAATAGACCCTTTGCAAAAATCCCAAAAGCCTGCAAATGCCGCGCAATGAATAATGGGAGTCCTCGGTACGCCCCTCCCGCTACCACGTGGCATACGCAGGTTACCACGGCAGCAACTTTTGAGCGGCCGAGTTGGGCGAGTGACGAGCCAACGGCTGCCCCCTTTCTAATCCCACTCCTTTGTACCGGCTCTGTAGTCTGCTGCACCAACCCTTTGTCGAACATGGTCGAAACCTGCCACGGTTGCGGTGCAAAATAAGGGGATTCGGTGACACTTCAATACGTGAAGGTAGGTACGACGAATAACGCATGCAAATAACTTCACCTGTCGCAATGCCTTTATGCTGCCACAGATATGGTACGCCGCCAACGACGTACGACTCAGCGGATGGGCAGATGGCCGCTGGCGGTAGCTGCCCGGACGCGCGCGCAGTCGCAACGAGAAAGTGTGTGATCTGTACCGAGGGTTCCCAAAATTCCCTGCCGTCGTGGCGCTGTACGTTTTGCAACAGGTCTATTAGTCGTGAGACCCAGCTGAGGAACACTGACTTCTGCCACAGTGGTGACTACCAACCCATCTGCAAACCCCAGAAAATAAGAACCGACAAGTTTAGAAAATTATGACAACATGCAAACAGATTGTCATGCTGAATGTTCTAACACAAATTATTAAAAACAATGAGTAAAGCAAACACAAACAAACAAGTCACGTTTATCTTTTGATGAACGAAACAAATGCAGTCCCTATGCTGCCCCGCAACAGAGTAACCAAGGCTGAACGGCATGTCGCCTAAATATAAAATAAGGCCTTAATGTTGATCTATCATGGCTCAGTCTTACCACTGTAACCCTTGAAAAGCTTTGTCGAAAGATAAGAATGGATACAAAAAATGAACACCAGATGTGCATACAAATCAAGGTAGAGAAAAAACAAGTTCTCCAAAGCACAGGCTAGGCGCTGAAGCAATGCTCCCACCAACAAAGCTGATCTTTGGGATGACTTGCCAGGGCACAAGGGATTGTAGGGAGAGAAATGCATGCCCACAAAATGCGCAATTGGCCAGGCAGACAGCATGCCATAGGAGGGATGCCTTGGGCACCAGGGATCCGACTGGCAAGAATGGGGCGAGAGTAATACAGGGACAACGACAACCGTGCAAGGGTTTCCACTGGGCATGTCTGGGATGATGTTCCACCAGGCACCTGCAGTCGAGTCAGTACCTGCGCCGTCCCGCCTCCGTCCAGGAGTGAGGGGACCCGTCCTGGCCGATCCACCACGATCACTGGCATCAGTGTCACGTGACTGTGGCAAGCAACACCGGATGCAGAGCTATGGAGCTGCGAGTGAGCATAGGGAGGCAGAGCTTGTGCTGACCTCGACGCCTGGGCAACTGCGACAGAACTCATCCGTCCAAGACATGCCGAAAGTGGCCTTTGTGGCGGGTGCTGCACGGGACCAAACAGCTTTGGCTTTCCCGCCCTCACCCACGCATCTAGGGACGGCTGGCTGCCTCCCGGGAAATGCACCCTTCCCTTGCTGGTCCGCCTGTCTTCCAGAGAGGCCATGTACTGTTCTTTACCCTGCAGTGCAAGCTCCAGTGACTGGTCACTGCTGGCCCTACCTTCAGCACCAAACTCGTTCTCTATGTCCTTCTGCGAAAACTCTACGACCATCCATGGCTTGGACTTGGACTTTGGGCTTTTGTGAAACCGCGGGGACAACTTTCTAAAAAAGCTCGACAGGCTCAAGCTACTCGTCTTCTTTGGGCTTGGAAACGACACAACACGTGATGAGGTTGATGGGAGTGTAGATGACTTCTCTTGAGCATAGATTCCTTTTGGTGACGATGGGGCACTCTGAGAGAGTGACAGCTCCTTAAGAGTAGTGACACATGAGGCATAAGATTGTCTAGAGTCCGATCGCAGGCTGGTCTGGGATGCCATGAGGTGAATTGCTTGTGCGTAGCTCTCGCTGCGGTAATGCTGAAACCGCGCAAACACCTCCAAGTCTTCAAAAATGTTGTATGGCTTGGGTTTTGACAGAGTGATCTGTGGCCTGCTCTCAGCTTCGACCAGATGGGGACAGCTCATGGTACCCAGCTTCGACAGACGATGGAGTCGGAGCTATGTCACCGCGGACGCTGTCCACTGTCCTGGGAGATCACTCACTGCGGGTCCCGTGTCACTCACTGAAGATCACCGCATACCTAAATCCGCTAGCATTTAGTTCACAACGTTGGTACGTGTTTTTCACGTGGTGTTACTGTCGCGTTGGAGCCTCTGCGAAGGCACGGCAAGGGCTCGGAAACGAAATACGAAGGCTTGCTTTGAAAAACACGCATAACTACGAACTACCTCAGGTGAAGCGAGTACACATAACACTAAATGACAACGAATAAAAATGTGCGTGTAATATTGAAGCGCCAACAAATGCCAAAAATAAAGAGACAAACTGCCCTACACGGTCAGCATCCTACAGCGGCTTAACAGGAAAGCATTATGAACATAAAATCTAAATTACAACCAAGGAAACAAAAAGAAGGGCGTTACGAATTCCAAGGCTCTTCTCGTAAGTGCACCGGTGGCTGTCGGCATCAAAGGCGAGCGCCGTTTGCTCCGCTAAAAAAAACGGCCTCATCGCCAAAAATATGCGAAGTAGGTAGCGTAGGAACGAGCCATAATTCTCGTAATGCGGTATCCGGTTCTATGATCAGACAATCTGCACAAATAAAGCTGCAGTTACCTCATGACGACCCAGGATCCAGGAGTAACGCGAGGAAGGAGCACGCTTCGCCGTGCCCACGAGCACGACAGCGAGACTTAAAACTGACGTTTCCGAGCAAATGAAAAGGGCGTTATCCAACACGTTTCAAATGGCAGGTGCTAGCAACATTTGCGCTAAGCCTTCACATTGTTTCTGGCACCGATGCTTCGGTGGAGTCGCGTCAACCAAAGGCGGCTTGCACACGCCCCGTGCTTCGAATACTCACATATGCACTGGCCCCAACGCATTTTTCCACCGCTGAAAGCCGCACTCGTGTCACAAGTCGCGGGCATTCTTCGGGCATCCGCCGTCACCACGGTGATTTTCGCAGCTGCAGGGTGAAGCACAGGGAGATCGAGCCCCTCTACGAGACACACGCAGCGCACCACTGCAGCTCGACGGGGCCAACGGGGCGGCGGTAGGTAGCAAGCCAGCAGGCATCGGCCAAGCCTGTCGATTGTGGCGAAAGGAAGGTGAGTGACCGGAAGTGAGGCCGACACCTAGGCGGCAGCACCGTCGCGCCCGTCGCGCCGTCTGCCGCGTCTGCAATCTGCCGTCGCGTCGGTCGCGTCCGTCCTCTGGTCCGTCGCCGTTGTGTCAGTTGTGTGTAGTATGTGTAGTGCTCAGTGCGTCGCGTCGACTGCGCCGTCGGCGCCGTGTCGCCCTAGCTGCGTTGATGCAGACGCTTGCACTGCACGCGTTGTCAAAATTGTAGGGGACTCCCATTTCGGAAATGCAATGGGGAAAAGCGGGGCCTGGGTCGCCGGCCCGGGCGCCGCGATGCGGGATGTACGGGTGGGCCAGGCGGGTTAAGATTTTTTTAATGAGTCATCCGGAGACTCGCCGCGAAACAGGAGGCCGGATGGGTTAACACGCGCCCCAGTGACACACACGGACACCACGAACCGAGGCTACGTTAACACGTTTAATATCCTGTCCTCTTTATGCACCTGCAAATTGTATTGCAGAGCATTAAATTCAACTGCAGCAGAACTCAATCCATTACATGAAATTAAGAAACAATAAATCTTTTTTTGGATTATTGTTTCCTCTCAATGCTTACTTTTATCAAAATGGTCCTACACAAATTTTAACATTATGTTCTTTTTCGACCAATGTGAGTAGCAGGTTTCTGCCTTGTGTGGCTGTCTTCACACAAAAAAAAAAAAAAAAAAACTATTACAGCAACCTCTTTGCATTGACATAGCGGTTTAAAAATAATTACGATATTTTATATTAAAAATTTTGGCGACCAATTTTTCTTACAATATTTTGCCACCAACGGAGCATGCGCGTCGGATCTCCTGCAAGAACGACGGTCGCTTCCCGCAGTTTTGGGATAAAAAATCCCGTAACATTGCGATTCACACGATTACCAGCGACCTACGCGCTTCCCCGTGCCCCGTTGTTCGGCAGCACCATGAGTTGCAGAGTGAATTTTACGACAGTATGAAATGCGGGACATTTTGAAAATTTTGAAATTTCTTGCGGGACGCGGGACACGAGCTCTCAATGCACGACAGTCCTGCGAGTCACGGGACGAGTGGTCACCCTACTTACAAATAGAAAATGGAAAAATTTGATATTTTTGCTGGAGTTTCTCGAATAAACTTGTTTCTGAATTTATATTCTTTCTTCTTTTTTTCCCCGTTATTATTTTTTTTTTTCAGTCTGTTAGGTTTGTTTCCACATCAGCGCATTGCAAAGCGCTGACGGGTAGAGCCCTGCATATCCTCGGATTACCCGCGGATCATCCGCGGATATTGGCAGCCAACTGGTCGATGCGGATAAAAAAATAATAATATTTGACGGTCGGCGGATCGGATGCGGGTGCCAGGGGCTGCGGATGCGGATATCCGCTGGTCCAGATTTGCATTTTTGCCGAGGCGGCCCATAAACCTGCGCGCCCGCAGAGTGGTGAGCAGTTGGGAAGGGGGGGGGGGGTTGTCCCATCGTCGCGTGTAGTAGTCGACCCCCGCCTGGCTGGAACAATTCGGTAGTCGTCCAATATTTAATAATAATAATAATAATAGTAATAATAATAATAATAATAATAATATTAATAAATTTTATTTTCACACACATTGGAATTCAAGTATTAAATACGGGCATATCAAAGCCGGGGCTTGTATGATGACGCCCATAAAAAATCCAAAAGACCGTTATCGTGATTCGTGACTCCACAATGTAAGACAGAAAGTCGAACTATAAAACATAAAAAAGCACGAAGGAAGAAACAAAAGCTAAAGTTGAGGCTTGGGCGAGTTGGTACATACAGGGTGTCACAAAAGAAAATTTACACGGTCTTTTTTACCGCAAAAATAAACTAGGCATCGCCGAACGCTCATTCTCCGCCCAAAGGTAGAGCTAGAGGTCACAAGCAGATGCCAAAGTTTCAGCGCGATCCGATAACTTAATCAAAAGTTATAAGTGATTTTCTGAAAATTTCATTGGGAAAATGGAGCCCATTTTTGCCCTTTTTCGGTTTCTGGTGCCATAGAGCCCCATGTGTTCGAAAACTCCGTCGGCCGCCATTTTCCCATTGAAATTTTCAGAAAATCACTTATAACTTTTGATTAAGTTATCGGATCGCGCTGAAACTTTGGCATCTGCTTGTGACCTCTAGCTCTACCTTTGGGCGGAGAATGAGCGTTCGGCGATGCCTAGTTTATTTTTGCGGTAAAAAAGACCGTGTAAATTTTCTTCTGTGACATCCTTCGGAATTAAAAACAGCGCGAACAAACGAGGACAGACAAAGAAGTGACACAGACACAGTGCTGACTTACAACTGAGTTTATTGAACGCCACGTGATACATCACCAATAAAAAAAAAAAAACAAATGCGTCTTGACACAGCCGTACAGAGTACGTGCTAAAAAACGAGCAAGTCAGGGAACTAGAAAATTCATCTCTTTACCTGAAGGGGTCTCTGAAGGACTGCTTACACATGCTGCACCCAACCCCACTATCTCAACAGCCTCCAGAATTTCCCGAGTAAGCTGGTCCAAACCTCACACCGTTGGAAGTCGGGTAGGCAACCACAGTCGCGGTAATGAACTTACCGCTTGCCACACGTCAGAGGGAGAGAATAGGGAGTTTTCGTAGATCGCGTTTTCCCCTCCGCTAAGCCCTCCGCAACGAAGAAGTTGCTACTGCGCCTGCACGCCGATAGCCTTGACTGTAGAGTTCCGGGTGTCGTAGCGGATTGCGGAGGGCATTGCGGGACGGCGAAAACGATCTACGAAAACTCCCTAATAAACCACCCCCTCAGAACACGAGACGAAGTGATCTCGATGCCTCAGGCTCGTACTGCAAGCCGTGGCCGCCCTCGAAGAAGGGTTAACAGCTCTGCACAACCTGGACAACATGTCCGGAGCAGAGGGAGCAGAGAATAAAACGCCGACGTCACACCTGCCCGCAATGCATTTTAGGTTGTGGGCCAAGCCATGTATGTAGGGAATTTTTTTTTTCTTTTTATACAAACTTTCTTCTTTCCCTTCCCTTTCTGTTGGTGGCCTCTTCTTCACTTGTCGTAGGCCTGTGTAGTAGTTCAATTTTTTTTTTTTTCATTTAAGTTCACCACACTAACCAGGTGACACCACGAACTGCCACAGCAATCTCTGTAGCCAAGCGGCGCTACTATTCACCCATCGGGCCTGTGCGCCCAGGCGGATTTCCCCCGGGGCCTTTGAACCAAGCGTTGCTTTGGTATGAATAAACGAGTACGTGTTTGGACCTCGACGCTGACTGACGTGTCCTCTCTGCTGGGGCGTTCCCGCCCTTGGGCCCGCAGGTGCTCGCCGCCTCGCTTCGGCACGTGAGACCTCGTCTTTTTCCGCAGGCCCACGTAGGCCCTGCGCCTCTTTTTATTTCACGGGTGACCGCTTTCCGAATCACAACAGCCTGCTCTTGATGTCTTTCAGCAAAGACTCGGCGATCGTTGTTAACACGAGGGACGGAAATCCAGCATCTGCGAGGCGTTCAGTTTGCCTGTCAAAGCTATGTTTAATTTTATGATAACAAGACTTACGCAGCGCATCTGTATAGCAAGTCCTCGCAATCGCCCGCTTGACAATTTTTGAGTGAGCGCACTCGAATGGCAGCAGTGGCTTTCCAGCCCGGGGTTCATAGCTCCAACAAACATGACCTGGACAAATAGTTAAATTCAAATCCAAAAATCGGATGCATCCTGCCTCAGGCACCTCATGAGTCAGAACAAGTGGCGAAAGGCAATCACTAAGAATGCCTAAAACTTGAGACATTGACAATGACTCAAATTACACAAATGCGAAAAAAAAGTTAAAAAGCTAGGTTGAAGCTAGCTGTCACAGCCAGAAAACAAGCCAACATAAGCATAAATAATTCACGAAGGCCAGAGCTAGTTCAGTCGTCATGGCTCATGCACAATAAAATTCAAAAGTGAAACTTGCACATAACAATGAAACAGATGGAATTACAAACGCAGCCATTGATATTATATGCAAATCAGATGGGAAAAAAATTCTAATAGAAAACAAAGGACATAAACAATGTAAAACTAAATGTAAAACGCCAATAGAGCAATAACGTTAAAAATGGTCAGAAGCAACACTAAGCTAAGTACAATATCAACTATAGGTCTAAAGGCCGGTTCAGACACTTGCGTTTGAGTGCGTTTGACTGCGTTGCGGCGAGAACCGAAAGCGAGTCACCGGCACATCTGTGCTTCGTATGAAGCGTGGAATCCAATTCAAGGAATCTTCTTGGCACGCGATATAAGCAGCAGGGATGTCAAAGCCCGGTTCACACAGTTGCGTTTGACTGCGTTTGACTGCGTTGCGGCAGCGAGACACCAGGACATCCCTGCTGCTTATATCGCGTGCCAAGAAGATTCCTTGAATTGGATTCCATGCTTCATACGAAGCACAGATGTGCCGGTGACTGGCTTTCTGCACTCGACGCAACGCAGTCAAACGCACTCAAACGCAAGTGTCTGAACCGGCCTTAAGAGCTTAAAAAGGCATAAAAGCTGGTGGCCAAAAAAAAAACTGCCATCTACCAAAACAAGTTCAAAAATCTTAAAATGAATGTACACTCAAGTAAAATGTAAAAGTGATGGAGCAAATCAGTGTGGCGGAGTCGCCACTCCGGAATTAGAATGATTCCGAAATCAATCCGCACTTTCGCGTCTCTGAAATGGAACGGGAATGGAAAGGAGGCAGCGCTGGGGGCAATGGAATGGGAATGGAATTGGACTGTGGACACCTTTTGCCCGGAATGGAGTGGGAATGGAATGGGCTCGGTTCCTATGCGAGCTGCGTCGCTTTTCATATATGGCCTACGGGCCGATGGTGCAACTCGCTAAAGTATGGTAAGGGGCTCTTGAAACAGCATCACTGCACTGGAGGTGACTGACGGCTTGATTGTCCCACTGGCTTATTATGCTCCTGACGTCCCCTCAGTGAAGCAACCAAAATTGAGTAGTTGTAGACGGAAAAAATTCGTTCCTGGCGCCGCGAGCCGCGAAAAGCGGCTGTTGTAATCATACGCGATAACATGAATTGCTTTAAACCAGGTTGTCGAACTATACCCGCTCCGAAAACCGGAGAAAAACTGTTGTTCTTAACTGAACCGGAACAAAACTGTAACCGAAATCAAACATTTGATATTGAACCCAAGCCGGAATGAAACCGTTGTCTCATCCCAGACAACACTTGGACATCCCCAGGATGTCCTCAGGACAACCTTCTGAGGACATTATGATGTCTTCAGGATGTCCTCAAATGATCCTGGAAGCATCCTAAAAACGTCCTATTGTCCGGCCTCAGGACATCCTCAGGAGGGCAGCCAAGGATTTTTCTAGTACATTTTTAGGACAATGCACTGCAGGTGCAGCTGTTCACTGAGCTGTTAAGCGCCGTTCACACATAAGCAACCGAGTAAGACCGAGAGAGACCAGACCGGTTTTTAAGCCTCTTGCGAAGTCTTAGGACCGGATGCGCTGCTGCGGAGCTGGTTCTAAGACGTCGTAAGAGCACAGTTTATCATATACAGTTTGCCCACTGTAGAATAAGCCTGTGGTAATCGGGAGACATGGTGTTGAGAGTATTTTTGCATGCAGCGCCCCTCACCACATATCGCGAACTAAACCACTTTTTATGCTTCTGTTTTGTTGTTTTGCTTTCAAAGATGGCGGCCCCCATGGTATTTTGGTTTCCGTTCCTCGCGTTCTCGCGTTGCATATTGCTTTAGTTTGAAGCGCCCGTCACAGGTGACAGGACACCATTTCCAGGCGATCACATTCTGACAAGGAAGCATTTTTTCACGTAGGGGACTGTTTATTGGATCTCTACATGGTATAATTCAATCAAAAAGAGTCACAAACATAGCACATAATACAGCCATAGAACAAAGTTTGCACGGAGGCCGGTCAATTTACAAACATAAAACAAAGCCGACAACTTTTTTTTTTTTTTTTTGCGGAGTATTGGCATGTTATGACAGAAATATTGTGGATGGCAGCTTTTAGGGCAAGTGTGAAACGCGATGATCGAACATGATCGAACATTTTGACAGGTCACAAGGACATCAAGAGGCATGAAAAATAGAGCACATCAAATCATATTTGTACTGCACAAGTAAACAATACAAACTCAAAACTGCATGCGCACAGCATTATCTACAGCAATTAAGAAATTCTACAGAATTGAAAGCGTCTGACTGTTCTCCGTGTCATAAGTTATGTTGCTTAAATAAAGCACAGGCTTTTTAGAGCGCTCCGAGCTCTTTTACTGATCAAGTAAATTGCGCATATGACGAGTCGTACAAGGTTTCTTAATAAAATTCTCTTTTTTAGTTTTGTGCGGACTAATACCATGAACAGAACAGAACATGTGAGAGTTTAAACTGCAACATCCCCATGTGCTTTTTTTTTCTTTTTTTTTCCGTTTTTTTTTAGCTGATGTGAACAATAAATTTTTTCCGAACACCGATTGACAAGGAGACGTGGTGCCGTTTTCAACGCAGCAATTCACCGAGGAATTATTTTCTTTTTTCTAACACGATTTGAACTAGGGTTTGTACCTACCAGAACGATCGCATATGTTTGCACTACTTGAGAACACTAAAAATGAACGCGATCAGTAAATTCTAAATCGAAACTTGCGACGCCGGAGTACGCTCAGCGATTTCTTCAGCTTCGTTTGGGCTGCATCAGTTTCGAGCCTCTCTCTACATGTGCAAAGCCGCGGTTACTTTGTTGTTGTTCATGATTCCGAATAGAAAGACGATTCGGCACTAGCTTCATTGATGCAAGGAGGAAAATCAGCACCTCACAAAACTGAATATACACACGTTTATAATTCACCACTATATGAGTCTGTGTAACGGCGAGTTCCTCAGCGATATTTGCCACGGAAACGTCAACTTTCAGAGAAGCGAAGTATAAAATATAACACAATGCTATTTGCAATAACAAAAATTTGAATATACAGCTTACCAGCTTCTCAGCGGGTGCTTTATTATCAGCTTCGAATGCTTCGAATTTAAACGCCAAAAACGCAAGTGTACTCCGCAATCTCCGCAGCAGCCTGGCAGCACCCCATCGCCCGGCGCCATGATGGCCTCGACTCCTCTCTGTCCTCTAATTGGATAACCGTGTAACGGTTTTCGGTCAAGCATTCTTTTATTCTTTCCCGAAAAAAATTGGGTCTCTTATGTTTTTAAAAATTAGCATTACTGGTGTAATTCCTTTGTTTTATAACGATTACTTTTACACGGCGTTCTGTAACAAGAAATCAGAAACATAAAAAGTGTTTAGTTCGCGATATGTGGTGAGGGGCGCTGCCTAACACCCGATTACCGGAAGGGGCCTTGAGTGGGACCACTCAGAGCCGTATATGTAGAGAGTTTGGCCATTCGTTGGGAAGTATAGGAGACAAATGAGGAGGCGCCATTGGCCGAAAGCGGGCTGGGCGTGTTCCAGGGCGTCTTCAGAAATTTGAATGTGAACAACCAGAAGCCGGAAATAATACCCTGGCGGTGGTCGCGAAAAACAAACCTGATAACTGCATTGGAGTAACTCTCGGTGACTGAAAATATGGTACACGTGATGTTTCAATCACGCTCATCCAAAATGATGGTGGAAGAGTGCGACTAGCGGAACGATCGACATAATCCGTACGCCAAGCGCCGAGGGCCGGGAATCTGCCGTCCGAGCGGTCACACTCTGTCCGAGCAAAACAGAGTTGAGCGGCGCATTCGTTTCTCACATCTTTCTGCGTGATCATGATCAAAACAACACGTGCACCCTATTTTCAATCAGAAAGAGTTACTACACTTCACTCTTACGCGCTTATTAAAACAATTTATGAACATATACCTTCAGTCTGCCGCACGCCTTGGCTCTGCCCGCGCCTCCCATTGACCAAACTCTCTACATATACGGCTCTGGGACCACTGTATGCTTATTCACTGTGCGTAAGAGGCTTAAAAACAGGTCTTGTCTCCCTCGGTCGTACTCGGTTGCAAGAGTGTGAACGGGCCTTTAGGATGCTTTCATTTTTTATTGTTTCTAGGTTTTCTCCAACTGGATTTTGAACCTGAACATGCCTGCAGAAAGAAATTCATTGTTGTGTACTATTTTATTGTGAAATTCACACACTAATTCTAGATACTAGTCAGTGAGAGGAAGAACATAGGGCAAGGGAAAGAGGGAAGAAGGCTGACGGAATGCTGAAGAGGAGAGAAGAAAACCTCTCCCCTCCAGCAGCCCGTCTGCTTTCTCCTCTGCGTCTTTCCTTGACCTATATTCTTAGGCTGTAACTATGAGCATGATCATGCCATTCAATATTGCAAACAGAGGTAACTGTTCAAGAAATACTTTATTGGAGAGCAAATGTTATACATGACTTTTTTCAATGTCTGCACAAGACATGCAGTCTGACTTCTCATCTTGGCCAGCACTAGTCCGAATAGTCTGCAGGATCTAGAAAAAAAATCAATTCCATAAGCATTCATAATAAAAACAGGTAATGTGAGAAACTTACCATCATGTCGAACATCTCCGGCTTTTGACTGCAGCTTTTTCAGTTTCCCTCGAGCGTGGCGCAGCCACACTTTGATAATGGTCTCCACGTCAGCTTTGTTTGCACACCAACATTTACTTTCACTGCCCCTGAAACATTGATTTGTGATGACAGTCACAGCAGAAAACGTTGGTACGGCACACACATCTTTATCGAACTCAGGAAAAAAAAAAAAAAAAAAAAAAACACACCGCCGAGGATGGTTGTGGCGGTTGCGGTTCGTGCGAGGAAGATGCCCTTGCTACCGAGTCTATTTTCGCACAGTTGATAGGCTCGAAGTATTCGTTTACGCGCCGGCATCTTTCCCTCCGAAATTGCCGTTCACTGCTTTCCGCCATTTCGAAGAAGTGCTACATATAAAAAAAACACTAACCTTTGTCACTGCCTTGCATTGCTGCCATCATCAATTTGGATGGAACAGCGCGGATATACAGATTCGCAGCGCTAACTCAGTGATATACAGGGTGGAACAAGGAGACGGCAGGCTCTTTAAATCGACCGGAAAATTCGGTTTCTTAACCTATCGCGCTACGACTTTGTGCAGCGTTGCCCACAGATGGTGCATTTTTTTTGTAAAATTTTCAAAGAGCGAACTTACCTGAGGAAAAAGTAAAGAAAGAAAAAGGCTTAGCTCCTATGGAAACGCAGCGACGCCATCGCTCTTCAAAGAGCACGGCGCCGTTTCCCACGGGACACAAGAGGTGGCGCAACGAACGCCGCCAACGAACGAGCATACGGCGCGCCAGCGTCTTTAGCAGACAATCTTTTCGACTCAAAAGCGGCGCGCGTTCCGCAGGCGGCGACAGTCGCAGAAACAAAAATAGGCGCGGTAACAACAAGCAACTGCAGTTCCTTGTCTGCTAAATACGCCGGCTCTTGGAGTCGTCTGCTCGTTCGTTGGCGGCAGTTGGCGTCGCGACCGCTTGCGCCATCTCTTGTCTCCCGTGCGAAACGGCGCCGTGTTGTTTGAAGACCGGTGGCGTCGCTGCGTTTCCATAGGAGCTAAGCCTTTTTCTTTCTTTACTTTTTCCTCAGGTAAGTTCGTTCTTTGCAAATTTTACAAAGGAAATGCACCATCTGTGGACAACGCTGCACAAAGTCGTAGCGCGATAGGTTAAGAAACCGAATTTTCCGGTCGATTTAAAGAGCCTGCCGTCTCCTTGTTCCACCCTGTATTTCTACTTCCTCAAATCGTCACCTTCTTCTCCTTCGCCGTTAATGAGAACATTTTACATTTTTAGACACCAGAAACCAAATAGACAATCAATATTAAAAAGTAAATAATAAATAAATAAATAAATGACAAATAAAAATAAATAAAAAAATAAATAAAAATAAATTATAAAATAAAATTAAGAAATATTTTTCTTAAATAAACTAAAATTAAAAAATTAAACTTAAAAAATGTATTTTTAATTTTTTTTTAAAAAATGGGTTTTTTAAAATTGTTATTTATTTATTTATTTATGATTTATTTTTTAATGTTTATTCGTTATTTGGTTTCTGGTGCTTAAAAATTTAAAATGTTCTCATTAACGGCGAAGGAGAAGAAGATGACGATTTGAGGAAGAAGAAATATATCACTGAGTTGTTAGTCAGCGCTGCGAGTCTTTCCTTGTGTGCCTGTGATTGTGACTGTATCTGCGCTGTTCCATCCAAGCATGAATGACCAACTAGCCCAAGCATCCACATTATCAAGCCATCATCAACCTCGAGGCTATTTCTGTTTCGGTCCTGGCTTGGCTTAGCTTGCTTGGGTCTCTAATTGCAATAACGGTACGTCTTGTAGTAGGCGGTAGCTTGCGCCACCTAGATTGAATGTTGCCAATGGAACTGAATTCCGAAATACTGCGCAAATACAAAACTAATAATAATTGTAGTGCGTCCTTGTTTTAATAAAGAATCGTTTGATCAAAACTATAGTTAAAAGATGTCCTAAACTTACACAACTACATGTAATAATTTGTATGTAAAATTTAGGTTAGCAGTAAACATGAACTGTGTATACTACCGTCATTTCATTAATCAATTTTTTTTAATAACGCAATCAAATTGAGGACGTATATTTACCTCTAACTTTGTATCCTTCGTCCTCAATAAGTCATTGGAAGGACGTTTCTAGGATGATCCAGCGACTAACGTTCTCAGGATGTCCTGAGGACGTCTTGAAAACCTTCAGGTCGTTTGTACCTTTTGAGGACGTCCTGAGGATGTCGGGTGTTGTCTGGGATGTAGCGGTTACCGGTTCACTGGAAACGGTTCGGCGTAATCAAACAATCACTGAATCAACGTTTCTTTTCCCCATGTGCTAACCAACAGCTCGAAAGCCGAGTCTTTATACTGGCGGTGCAAAGTTAATGAAATATTCGTGACGGTGTTGTCAGCGGCTCAGTTTTGACTAAACAAGGGGTCTCCAAAACCCGGCCCGCGGGCCAAATCTGGCCCGCAGAGGTCTTTCGACCGGCCCGCGGCTGGCCGCGGTTCTTCCAATGGAGCCCTCCCCGCGGCCCGCTTCCCGCTGTTAAGGCCGGTTCAGACACTTGCGTTCGACTGCGTTTGACTGCGTTGCGTCGAGAACCGAAAGCGAGTCACCGGCACATCTGTGCTCCGTATGAAGCGTGGAATCCAATTCAAGGAATCATCTTGGCACGCGATAGAAGCAGCAGGGATGTCTTGGTTTGTCGCCGCCGCAACGCAGTCAAACGCAGTCAAACGCAACTGTCTGAACCAGGCTTTACAGGCGCAAAAATAAGCGCGTGCCAAAAGAAACTGCGCCGCAACGCGGACCAACCGCGTAAACGGATACCAGAAGAAAGGAGAGAAAAATGGCTATCGTAACGTGTGTCCTCTCGTCATATTATTAATCGGATATTGTCATCACCAGCATCACCATTCCAAGTATCCTGTTTCTTATCTGTGTAACTATGTATGTTTTCGCGTTCCCGTGTATATTGTGCTTGCTGTACTGCGTCGTATGTGTTGTATATGGTCAGCATCAGTTTTATAATTCTCATTAGTATTCTGCCCTGTTGGAAAATGCCAAAGCTCATGAACTTTGATTAATGCATGCCTGGTGAGTTTTCTGGGTCCCAATTATTGCGCGATGCCATAATTAGCTAAATATTGGATTTATAAATAAAGTGATGGTATTCATCTACCTTCTATTATTTTTTTTAACGTTTACTCTAACTTTCAATTTTGTATTTAAATACTTATATATTGGATTACTTATTTGTTTTTGTTTTCGAATTTATATTTACTTATTTGTTTTTTGGCCCTCAAGACAGCAATAGATCCCCGATCCGGCACCCTTAGCCAAGACGTTTGGAGACCCCTGGACTAAAAAAAGACAGCAACGACATGGAGACAGCCCAATAATAATGAAACAAATACACATTTCACGTCTATGTGCAGCACGAAACACATATTTTCTTTTCTTGCTGCTTGGTAATATTCCTCAATGAAAGAAAAAGCAAACATAACTATCAAAATGAAAACCAAAATTTGACAGTTGCTGATGCGTTTGTTCCGCGGTGGCGAAATCTGGAGGCGCCAAGAGGCGAAGCCGCGACGGGCCCGACGCATATGCGGCGCCGGTCGCCGGGATGCCAGTCGCCTATACTTCGTCTCACCTTAGCATGGACTAACTGCGAAAGCTTTGCAAGCGCGAGCGGCTAGCCTTGACTGGTTTCAGTAAAGCACTAGCTGCACGAGCGCTCGTGCAGCCACGGAGGCGTCATCCAAAGTAATTAGCTCGCGCTTTTAGCATGCGTGGCTAACAATAGTCCATGCTAAGGTGAGACGAAGTATAGGGCCCTGTTGTGTATGCGTTTTCTAGAAACAGAAAGTCCCCCGCTGTCTGTTTTGGCATTTTTTAAAATCGTCTTTTGACCGGCTTTTGCTGTCTTTTTCCTCTTCAACTCAGTCGTTCGAGTAAGATGCTTGGGCGTGCAGTGTAGGTAGTATGCCATTTCGATCTGGATGAGCATCGTACCGGCGTGCGGTCGTGTGTTAGTAGAGAGTTTTAGGGAACCGGAACAAAATACGATCGATAAACAAAAACGGTCGATACCTTGGATCGGACGAGTCGACCGATCGTGTGCCTCGAAACGGCTTTGGGGGAACCGTATTTGCAGACGAGAGCAGACGATCGGTACAGGTCGCGCCCCCTGGCAACGGAAACCTGCATCGGCCTCATCGAGAAAAGCAAATTTGCGTGTGTTTGTACAAATCGCAGAAACTGAAGCAAATAAAAATCTCATCCTAAAAATATAGAGAACCTAAAACAATGTATACCTACTTATAGTTCGTCTCGTTTTTTTACTGGAATGAATGCGCTTCCGTAATACAAAACCTGGCGCTCCATGGCGTGTCGCCACTGGCGCTGCGAAGTTCTAAAATGTTCGTCTGCTAAAGAAGCAGACGAGCTTTCCGACAACAAAGACGCTCGATCTTTTTGACGATGACTTGGAGTTAGCTCTATTCGGAGAAAACAATTTACAAAACGTTCTTTTCTACGACTGTCTGCGCACTAAGAGAAGGTGCTTCTTGGCGGCAAGGCATGGGACGTTCAACTTAGCGTCGATGGACGAGGAGGACGTCGTACGGCTGTTCAGGTTCACAAAGGAGGATCTGCTTCATCTCCGATCGGCGCTGCGCATCCCGGAGACGTTGACAATCAACGGCTGAATCTAGGTGTCAGGGGCTCGTTTGCCACCGTATCTTTTTTTTTTTTTTTTTTTTAGTTTATCCGATTCATATCCTCGGAAAATAAAATAGTTCCTCGATCGTACGTGGTAACTTGTTTTGTAAGTCATACGTTCTCAGTGGGCAAGCTTTGGTGTTTTACGTCAACCAAATATGATGTTTCTTCAACCCGTCCTGATAT
>JABSTQ010002561.1:0-27744 GCA_013358835.2 Ixodes persulcatus | reverse complement strand
ACGCCGAATGAATGGAAGCACGCACGGTACCGCCGCGTGAAGCCAACAACAGCTGACGCCATTTTACGAACGCCGTCTGCTAGCCAAAGCCGAACGCGGTATGTCAGATCAACCGCCTCCGCCGGTGCTCGATCGCCGACGGTCGGTGGAGGCGGTTTATCTGACATACCGCGTTCGGCTTTGGCTAGCAGACGGCGTTCGTAAAATGGCGCCAGCTGTTGCTGGCTTCACGCGGCGGTACCGTGCGTGCTTCCATTCATTCGGCGTTCGTTGCCATGGTGACGGCGAGGAAAGCAGACTTGCGGAAGAACGCTGCGGCGCAGCGATACCAGGTGCGTGCTAAGGCCCTTCCCGCATGCTTTTCAATGGGCGGAAGGCGAACAAAAAGAGTTCGAAATAAGGACTTAACGCAAAAGGCTGAATTTCTCCAGCGCCTCATAATTTGACGAGCCTTACACGAAAAGCATGTTTTTTTGGCCATCTCGCGTCCTGTTTTTTTTTTATCCGCAACATGGGTCTAAAGTATCAATCTGCCGCAAGGACGACCACTTTCGTCGCGTCACTTGCTACATGACAAGTAGACATAGTAACTCTGGAGCGAGGGAACAAGAAAAAAAGGCGGATAGACACGAAACTATGTCTATCTATCGTTACCAAGCTCGCCTGCCTACTTATTTGCTTTAACTTTAATAACAAGTAGGGCGCACAAGAAATAAATCGTCATAATCATGGAACTTTTTTTTTTTTTTGCGTGATTACGTGGTTGCTATGATCGCTGCTCAATTCGAGTCGACACGTCTCTACGTTCATAGCCCCGTCACCTGCGCGACAAACACATACTTTTGAAATAAAGCGTACGTACCATACAGCGAAAGGTAACCCGTTCGGCGTTTATTTCAGTTCTGTGTAAAACAGAACAGCATATCCAGTCCATAGGAAAGAGCACTGCGTTGCGGCGAGCGACTGCGTCCGACACACACTGTAGTCCGTCAAGATCGGGACAACAACCAGCTTGCGGGAGCACGCGTTTTTTTTTTTTTTTTTTCAAAAACTATAGCCCCGCACAAAGAAAGACACTGAAATGACGATTCGGCGAAGGAACGAAGCAACGGATCCGGGAAACAAGGTCAACTATTCATTCCGGAAGAGTCCATCTGGAAGAAAGGGTAGTACAGACATTCCATTCTGGTTGCGGGGCGAAGTGGGGAGGGAGGTCGGATCCGCGGTCTTGAAGGAACGGATGATTCACCACAGCGGACGGTTCGCCGGCGCTTTTTTAGTTTGTGTGGCATCTCCTGCTACTGTGTGCTACATATAAATAACGCAGTCACACAAACAAAAAAATGAATTGAAAGAAAAACCCCGTCGCACTTTTGTTTTATTCTATGCGGCCGACTTATTTCGTTATCGCGCGGTTCCTCTCGTGTCGTTATACGAGCGCGGCTGTAGTACACGACCAAGCCGACCCGGTGTTAACAACATGGATTTCAAGTCTACTCGTCGGAAATGTACTGGACGTACTTTTAAAAGAAGCAAGGATGAACATAAGAGTAATGTTTCCCGTCGATCGTGGAGTGCTGCGCTGGCTGGAGGGTGGCTTCTTTCCGGTGGCTTCAGTGGCACTCACGACTCGGTAGTTGAGTAAATATGTATATATTTACAGATTATGCACAACTTTTTACAAGACAAAACAGGAAAACGTCGCGCTGCTGATGCCGCTCGCGGCAACCCAACGCCAACGATAGTGCCTCGGCGCCAAGTCCCTTGCCGCGCACGGCAAGGTCTCTGTCTCGCAAGACAGAATACACGGAGCCCTCGGGACCGCGGGAGAAAGCAACTTGCTCCGCGCACGGGCTTGTTCCAACTCCTCTTTCTGTAAGGCGTGACCGAGACCTTGCCGTGCGCGGCAAGGGACTTGGCGCCGAGGCGCTATCGTTGGCGTTGGGTTGCCGCGAGCGGCATCAGCAGCGCGACGTTTTCCTGTTTTGTCTTGTAAAAAGTTGTGCATAATCTGTAAATATATGCATATTTACTCAACTACCAAGTCGTGAGCGCCACTGAAGCCACCGGAAAGAAGCCACCCTCCAGCCAGCGCAGCACTCCACGATCGACGGGAAACATTACTGGCGCAGTCGGCAGGATCGTTGACGTCGTCGGCCACTTCGACAACATCGTGTGCCAGGGAGACGACGAGGCCAGTGCTGGTGCGGAGTGTGGCGGTGTCCATCGGCAGGAGCCCAGGACCAGCCGATACGAGGAGCAACTGTCCACAAGCAGCCTGGCACAGCGAGACACGGCTACGAGTACGCCTGTGGCCGATTGCGGCAAAAGCCAAGAAGCGGACGTCGCGTGGGGCAATCGGCGCCGGTGACCTGAGGGTTCGGTGTCATCGACAACTGCCGTGGGCCTGGGGCCTTCGACGGCGACAAAAGACTCAAGCAAGGGAACATCGCCGGCTGCAATCGACGCCAGTGACCTGCGGGTTTAGCGACACCCGAGGCAACCTTAGCGGACTCTACAGCACCGCCAGGTACGTGGTCGTTTTCCCTTCCGTCGCCGGCTGACACCCGCGGGCTTAGTTGCATGGCGAAGTATAGCTTGCGTGGGAGGGGGAGCCCTAGTTACGGAGGCGACGAGGGGTCGGATGGAAAAGCGCTTCCGCTGAGCGTTCAGATAGCCCTTGCGAGGGAAAAAAACGAAGGAGCTAGAGCGGCAGGTACGGCTCGCAGAACTGCGGGCGGAGGAGCGGAGAGCAAGAGCTCGGCTCCTGGGGAAGCGCCGTGAAGAGACGCAGCTTCGGGCAGCGGAAGACACGGCGCCCGAGGCTCGATCTGTGAGAGAGACAGAACCGGACGCGCGAGGCGACATGGAGGCAGCCATGGGGTCCGAGGCCGATCGTTTCGTTCAGGAACGGGAGACTGCCGTGGGGTCCAACGCCGATCGCGCTCTCCAGGGACCGGACACTGTCGTGGGGTTCGAGGCCGATTGCGCAATACAGAAACCGGGGGCTGTCGTGGGGTCTGAGGCCGATCGCGCCGTACAGAAAGCGGGGACTGCCGTGGGTTCCAAGGTCAATCGCGCTGTCCAGGAACCAGACACTGCCGTATGGTCTGAGGCCGATCGCGCCATACAGAAACCGGGAGCTGCCGTGGGGTCCGAGGCCGACCGCGCTGTCCAGGAACTGGACACTGCCGTGGGGTCCAAGGCCGACCGCGCTGTCCAGGAACTGGACACTGCCGTGGGGTCCAAGGCCGACCGCGCTGTCCAGGAACTGGACACCGCCGTGGGGTCTGAGGCCGAGCGCGCCGTACTGGGACCGGAGACTGCCGTGGGGTCTGAGGCCGATCGTGCCGTACAGGGACCGGAGGCTGCCGTGGGGCCTGAGGCCGATTGGGCCCCTCGCGAAAGAGGGTCTTTCTGCGTCCGGGCAGCTAGAAGGGAGGAGCCCGGAGAACCAGGGGTCGGGCCCGGCGCTGGCGAGACTGGTAGATGCCGAGGTCGCGAAGGAGGCTGCGGCAGTTGTTCAGATTGGACTTCGGTGTCCTCACGGCGGCCCTTGCGGTGAGGGTGTGCCAGAGTGGGCGCCACCAAGTGGGCGGCGCGGGGAGATACAAGTGCAGGAGCACGAAGCGCCGTGCGGCGATAATCTCGGAACGGGGACGGCGATGGCGCGCCATGGGCGCAAAGTTGGTCCTTTTTCTGACCGAACTGACTGCGAAGCGGGTGCCGAACCCGGTTCCGTGGGGAGACCGAGCCGAGCACGCCTTCGTGGGCCTAATGAAGCTCTTGCGACCGGCACTGTCCTCTGCGACACTCGACACGGGGGCCCGAGTAAGGGGTGAATGTACGATGGCAGGGGAGCGCTTTGTCTCGCTTATGCACGTGGTGTCAGCGGGCGTGCATGTGGGGAAGCGATCACTGCCGTGGCTCTTGCGAGGTGCCATTGAACTCGCACTTGCTGTGTATTTGCTGCGTTTTTTGTTGGTTTTGTTTTCTTTTGTTTACGGCAACTCTTGCGGCGCCCTTGATGTCGTTGGTGCGACCAAGACAGGTCCGCAGTGTCTATAGCTAAGTGAGTGATCAAGGTTTCTGTCTCCACGAGCAGAAAGAAGTGTTGTTTCTGTTTTTAATTTTTATTTAGCAGGTCGTACTAGAGGAGCGTGGCTGTGTTTTATTTTTCGCTCTCTCTATACGGGAATGCTGTCAGCTTCGGGAGGTGATCACTGTGGCGGTTATTTTGTGCAATCGAACGTTCCATCGTTGTTCAGTGTTCGCCAAGTGTCACGATCCTTCTGGAACGTTGACGAAGGGGCCGAAGCACCCGCCGAGAAGAGACGACTGCAGCCTGGTTGAGGGTGGACGATGACTGACCGGGCGGCGTGTGCGCCACGGCGTTTATTCGCGCGGTGATCAATGTTGTCCGCCGAGCCTGGCGGCCACAGACGGACGGACTGGAGGGGGCGCTACCAACTGGTGACATCCCTCCCCCCCAGTTTGTTTTTCTAAGAAAAAACAAAATACATAACGCACACGGCCGAAACCCACTCGGCGTCTGGTCGTGCAAAGTCCTGGCCGGTCTACGATGAAGGCTACCCCGGCGAGTAGCGGTCAGGTGGCCTTCGCTGCCGCGTACTCCGCCTGGTCACCGGTGTCGACGGGCCAGGTGTGGCAACGTCTGGCGCTGCCTGAATCGGTCGTGCTCCACCCAGTGGAGCCGTAGGAACCGGATTTGAGAGTGGCACCGGTCCCACTGGTGCCACAGGACTTGTGACGCTTGTCGCCCCCGTGGTGGGTGGCGCTCCACTGGCCGCGACTGGTGCTGTCGTTGGTCCCCCTGCAGGCTGGTCCTCTGAAGCGACGGCCGAGGGTAGAAGCCCGGTCCCGAGGCGAGGCCTGACATGGTCGGCGTGCCGGTGCCAGGTGGTCCCGTCGGGCATGCGGACGAGTAGCGACGAGGCGCTCGCTGGCGAAACCACATGTCCGGCAGACCAGGGTGGGCCAGGACGAAAGTTCCTGGCGTAGACCGACGCTCCCGGCTCCGGCAAAGGCCCGGGACGGCACCCTCGGTCAGCAGCCAGCTTCTGCTTCAGCTGCTTCAGGAGCGCCGTGGACCGGAGGTCTGGATGCAAGACGTCCAAGGGTGTCTTGACCATCCGGCCCAGCAGAAGCTCGCAGGGGGCACGGCCAGTGACCTCATGGGGTGTGGTCCGGTACTGGAACAGTACCCGGGCCACTTGCGTCCGGAAATCCCCGGGCTGGCTCTTCTTGAGCTTGTCCTTGATGGTCTGCACCACCCGCTCGGCTGCACCATTGGAAGCGGGGTGGTACGGCGGAACCAGCATCCGGCGGATTCCATTTCTCTGCAGCCACTCGAGGTACTCGGCGCTGGCGAAAGCGGGACCATTGTCGGACACAATGATGTCCGGCAATCCCTGCGCCGCGAAGACCTGCCGCAGCGCCGCAATGGTCGCGCTTGCCGATGGAGTGGTGACTGGCAGTGCCTCCACCCACTTCGAGAAGGCGTCCACTACCACGAGGAAGTAGTGGCCCTTGAAGGGTCCCGCAAAGTCCACGTGCAGGCGGGACCAGGGCCTCTGCGGGAACGGCCAGGGGGTGATTTCCACGTGACGCGAGGCTCGCTGGTTCTCCTGGCAGACCTGGCAGCCTTGCACCTGGTGCGCGATGTCCTGGTCCAGGCCAGGCCACCAAACGTGCGACCGTGCCACCATCTTGGTCTTTTCCACGCCAGGGTGCCCCGCGTGCAGCAACTGCAGGACCTTGGCCCGGAGACTTTGTGGAATCACCACCCTGGAACCCCACAGCAGGCAGCCTTGCTCCAAGCTCAGCTCAGCGGCCTTGTGGCTGTAGGCCTGGTGACGCAGCTGGGTTCGAATCCCATCTTCGTCGCCAGTGTCACGATCCTTCTGGAACGTTGACGAAGGGGCCGAAGCACCCGCCGAGAAGAGACGACTGCAGCCTGGTTGAGGGTGGACGATGACTGACCGGGCGGCGTGTGCGCCACGGCGTTTATTCGCGCGGTGATCAATGTTGTCCGCCGAGCCTGGAGGCCACAGACGGACGGACTGGAGGGGGCGCTACCAGCTGGTGACACCAAGCATTTCAGTTTTTCCTTGACTGTTGGTTTGCCGTGATTTGTTGATGTTTTTTTGTTTGTTTTTTTTGTATTTTGTATGCGGTAGATCTTGCGCCACTGCGGATGTTGTTGCGAGCGATCTAGGTCCGCGAGAGTTCAGCTGAAAAATGTTGTGGTTGACCAAGGTTGCTGCCTTCACAAGTAGAGAGAAGTGTTGCTTCTTTTTCATTGTTATTTAGAAATTCGTGCTAGAGGAGGTGTCTTTGTTATTTTTAACCGACGTGTTTTGTTGTTTTTATTTTTCGCTTGAGTTTAAGCGGTTTGCTTTCGTGATCTTGTTGGGGTTTCGGCCATCCTGTTTTTGTAACTGCTGGCTAGTCCAGAAGTCTTAGCGCAGTTTTCAGGGGGGACGTGTAGGGATGGCCGAAGGAGCTTAGCCGAAAGAGCTCGGGGAATTACGGCGTGGTCACCAGAAGCGTCCTTCGGAGGCGCCCGATGCCTCAGGTTTTTCTCCTTGGCGGCAAGCGGCGGCCAGCTTCCGAAAGTGGAAGCAAATTTCCTTGCGTGGGAAGTAAACGAGGTCTTCGTTCCCAGGTTGGGAGCGCGTGGTTGCCCTTGCCGCCGGGGTACTTGGGGAAATGACTTTGTCAAGGCTATGTCGGCGACTCCGGGGAGAGAGAAAGGTCCGGCCTCCCTTCGAGATGTCGGCGCGCCTTTTTGGAAAAGTTGAGTCTGAACGAGCCCGTGGGCGGAGCAAGACGTTATTCTCCCGCGGTCCCGAGGGCTCCCCGTATTCTGTCTCGCGAGACAGAGACCTTGCCGTGCGCGGCAAGGGACTTGGCGCCGAGGCGCTATTGTTGGCGTTGGGTTGCCGCGAGCGGCATAGCAGCGCGACGTTTTCCTGTTTTGGCTTGTAAAAAGTTGTGCATAATCTGTAAATATATACATATTTAATCAACTACCGAGTCGTGAGCGTCACTGAGGTCTCCGGAAAGAAGCCACCCTCCAGCCATCGCAGCAACTCCACGATCGACGAGAAACATTTCTATAAGCTTACTCGGTAATAAATTAAAGTTCTATTTAGATAGCGACATGAATAGAAGATAACTAACAATTGCTGAACAAACATTTATTTTAGCTTTAGTGTCCGAAATAGTTGCATTGCGTTAGCTTTCGTAACGCTATATTCTGCAACGGGTTGCAAATATTCTCTAAAACATGAAAACGCGTCTCCGTATACGGTATATATAGCGGAGGCCATACCCATAACGGATTGCTTATTGAGTTGCGGAAGTGACTGAACGATCTACTAAAACTCTCAACACACGCTTTTTTACTTTCTGACATGTGCAACGTGATGTTTTAGGAAAAACGCTCCAAGTTAGAAAATTAAAACAATATTAAATTTCTCTAATACGGGTGACGAAGCATGACCCAATATAAGTTCTCTGCTGTTGCAAGGAGTCTTGTTAAGACCAGTAATATTTTTTGTTCGAAAAATTAATTGAAATACTTGTGCAACAATTAAAAGTATTATTACCCCACCAAAACTGAAAATAGATTGCACTGGCACTGAACAGTCCAATCAAGCAATAGCTTGGTTGCAAATTTCAGCAGCAGTGTACTGCATTTCAACACTGCGTTGCCAACATGATTCTTCGAACTTATTTAAAAATTATTAAATTTTAGTTAATTAGCCTAATGATCTACATTTGCTTTGATCTGGGTGTTGAATTAAGAGATGGGGGCTACTCCAAGAGGCAATTAAAGAAATGTATTAAGCACGAGTAATATTTATTCCGTCTCTCCGTGTTTATGCGACAAAGGACGGGAGTCACCGGCCAAGTCGGATTCAAAAATAACACTGCCATTTATAGAGAGAGTGCGAACTTAGCGTACGTAGAGAGGGGTGGGGGTTCGGCGTCGCTGCGCTGTTGCTGTTGTGGGTTGTTCTGTTTGTGTTTCGTGCATTCTGTGTGTACTCTGTATGTTCAGTGTTGTATGTGTATTTACCATGCAGCGTTCTAGAGTTGGGGACACAGGACAATAAAATTGGCGCTTCACCAACATTTTTTTTCTTCTGTTGTTTGCGCCATCTGGTGGAAGCTATATGAAGTACACGAGGGGAGAAAGTTTCCTCCATTGGGCAAAAAAAGGTGGCGATTTTCCTCCCTTCTTAGGGGAGGAACGTTTTCTTCATGAGCAAAAATAGGTGGCAACTTTCCTCCCTTCTTAGGCGAGGAAATTTCCTCCCTTTTATAGGGTGGCAAATGTCCTCCTTTTAGAGAGTAACACAGGGGACATCTCATTTCCTCCCATTAGGGAGGGAGTACTACTCCCTTTTTTTTAGAGTGCAGTGACGATAACTTCCGTCAGGGCACTCATTGGCCACGAACGCGAATCCAAATATTCATCGACGGATTGATTGTTGACGAGCGCATACGTCCGAGTGACGCAGTGTTCGTGTCCAATGCGTGAGCTGGGCTCGGCTGATGTCAGGTTGGCACCGCTCACGCGCTTTGGGAACCGCGGATGTATCATAGTGAAAAGGCGGAGAGTTTTCGAAGGAAAGAAGGTGTAAAATAGTCCGCTATATTTTTAAATTATCGTGCCGAAAAGCTGGCTTTTGACTTTCTACCCTCTTTCTTTTGGCCAACTAAACGATATGCGATTAGTAAAGTCCCAATTTGAAATCATTCATCCCAGCCCAAAATTCGTTTCATGGCCCCTTTAAGAAATGGGAACAGCGCGCAAAAAAGACGAGGACAACGAGAGTAGAGCACAGGACAAGAGCTGACTATCAACTGAAGTTTCATTAAAAACGGCTCAAACAAGAGAACACCACAAAGCCAACCAACGTTGAAACAACCAATGGCGTGTCGCTCAGCAGGCACCTATAAAAGCTATATCTTTTTTGTGAAGATAAACCGAAGGCTGGCTAATGGGTCGACAAAGTTAATCCTTTCGTCCGACACTGCTGCCGGTGCTCGTGTGTGGTTCTTTTGAGACTTCTTTCCTTCTTCCCGTCGTTTTTCCCTCGTAACCGCAGTCTAAGTAGTTTTTTGTGCTCGCTTGATACTACGGAATTTACGTGGATTCGCGGAACAAGTCCTGCTACGATTTGAGTGACATGTTTGGCAACTGGTCGACGATGATACTGGTCGATTATTGATAGACCTCTCTTTCGACAGAGAGAGACTTCTTGTAGTTCGTACGTGTTCAAATGTTTTTGTGGCAGATATCGCGGGACGTATGGATACGATCGACAGGTGAACAACTTATTTACGGGCTTTCTTGGTCATGTAGGACGCAAATAAAAAGCTGCAGATTTTTTTTTTTTAAATCTCGTTATAGGGTGGAATCTTGTCCTTCGTCGTATCCGTGTGCTGTTGCGTCGACATTTATAAATATGCGTGGTGGTAATATTCTAGATTTTTCTGGAAGGTGAATAACAAGTTTCTGTGATTATTGAAAGTGCGTTGTTTGTGCTTATGTGTTTATTGATACTAATGTTATTTTATTGCCTTTACCGCGTTTATACTAAAAGCTTAACTGTATTAAGGTAATAGTATCATTGTATACGAAATACGTTATATTTTGTTCTGAAGCTCCTCGCGCCAATAGGGAGAAGTAAATTAATTGACTGTAAATGGTAAGTTTGGTACCCCTGCCACACGGAAAAGTTAATATATTTCCATTAAATGAGATAATATTTGATCAGCTCCCGGTCTTGAGTGATTATGCGAGCGTCACAAGTTGATTTGTCAACCCCATAATGTCATTCGATCGAAATTACATTAAGTTTTCCATGTGGCCGGGGTATAATGCAAGAATTCAGTGACTGCACGCGATAACATCGCTTATATAATCTTAAGTGACGCTTGTCTAGCCATGTCCGCGTTGAGAACGTCTTCCTGATTTTAAACTGTGATCTGTTTTGCTGTGTCGAATCACTGCGTGTCTCGCCATTTTGTCGAAGTATTTCTGTGTAAAATATGCATTCCTACAGCAATAAATGCGTGACCCAATGTTTTCGACTTAGAACAATCACATTTTTCTATAGACGTCTTCTCCGCATACCTCGTGCAACTTCGTACAGGTTATTTAGCGGTGTAATATTTTGCCCGTGTAATAAAATGTTTTCTAGACCCGTTGCTATGTGCAGCTTTCATTCTATGTAATAAGACACGCGTATGTGACTAAAAGCGCGATACGACGGTCGATCCACGCGCGTTGCCTTCGCTTCGACTCGCGCCCCCGATGGCCTTCCTTTGCGACGTCACGAGAAGAGCGCTACGGCCTTAGTTTCTAGGAGGTATTGGTATGCCCCTCCTCTTCATCCGTACCCTCCCCTCCTCCTCTCCTGCTTCCCTCCCATTGAGCGGGGTATTTTTTCCACTAAATTTAGCGGGGAATTGTTTCCGCTAAATTTAGCGGGAAACTTTTTCGCTAAATTTAGCGGAGAAATTTTTCCGCTAAATTTAGCGGCAAAAATTGTCGGCTAAATTTAGCGGGGAAATTTTTCGGCCAAATTTAGCGGGGAATTTTTTCCCACTAAATTTAGGGGGAATTTTTTTTCTTCTAAAGTTAGCGGGGAATTTTTTACGCAGCGGGAAAATAGCGGGAAAATTTTCCACTAACTTTAGCGGGAAAATTTACCCATCATGCAACACGCGGTTACGCCGACGCCAACGGCGACGCCGCTCAAGCCGGAAAAGGGCGCCTAAGAGCTGCGACCTAAAAAAATCGTCTTTGAAACGTCGCGAGAAGGTGCGGTGAGATCTGCCTTCGAGACATGGCGGCACCCGTTCACGTTGAGGATGATAACGTTAACCAGTTGAGTAGGCATTGGCTGAAGATACATGAGCATTATGCCTATCCTCGGGCAACGCTAGGTGAGTGCGAAAAGTGCACGTGTTTGCGAGATAGGTAGGCACCTTCATTTGCGGATCCCGAAGGAAAACGAACGCACGTAACCGGTTTCAATAAACGGGAGCAGGAGACACTCAACATGAGCACCATATGGGGAACTTCGATTTAATGATCGAAAACTGAGTGAGCATCGCGCGAAGAAAGCGACGGACAACAAACGTAGAGTAGACGTCTGCTCCTCGTCGCGTCTACTCTTTTCTTCTCTGTGCCTGTCGTTACTCGGTTATTATACAGGGTGACAAAAAAAAAGGTTTTTTTTTTTATTGCCAAAATAAACTAGGCATCACCGAACACTCATTCTCCGCCCAATGGTAGCGCTGGAGGTCACAACCGCATGCCAAAGTTTCAGCCAGATCCGATACTTTAATCAAAAGTTATAAGTTATTTTCTGAAAATTTCAATGGGAAAAAGGTGGCCGACGGAGTTATCGAATACATGGGGCTCTACGGCACCAGAAACCGAAAACGGGCAAAAATGGGCTCCATTTTTCCATTGAAATTTTCAGAAAATCACTTATAACTTTTGAATAAGGTATCGGATCCGGCTGAAACTTTAGCATCTGGGCGTGTCCTCTAGGACTGCCTTTGGGCAGCGAATGAGCGTTCGGAAACTCCTAGTTTATTTTTGCGGTAAAAAAAAAAAAAAAAAAACTTCATGTAATTTTTTTTTTTTTGTGACACCCTGTAGAGTAATGCTCTGGACAGAGTTTCATAGAGCGCCACCGTCGGTTGATCATCAGCGCCACCGTGGCCGCATGAGGCAACAATGGAAGGGCTAAAATCGGCAGCGCCGCCGGCCTACCCTTCCGAGATTACGTTATTACCAACTCCGAGCGCTGTCTTGTCGCGCGCTGCACTACCAACTGTTTTAAGAATCTATGAAACGTTAAATATATAAATGGGCACGCGTGTGTGTTTGTGTCCTTCTAGCATCAGGGAGTTTTAGCAGGTACCTTCCTCGATAGGAAATAACGACCTAAAACGGGAACTAGCAGAACAATATAGAACCTCCTGATATTACGGTCAAATATAAGTGAAAGCGTGTGTGCTCGGCGACAACTTTTTTTTGCTTTCTAGAGAGAGGAGAAGATCCCGCGTACAGGTTTATACAGCCAGATTCAGCGCCCAAAATGGGAGAGGGTACGCGTGCCTGTACCTTCCACTGCATTGCCAAGAAGATAAGGGCTGATTGGGACGTTGTCTGTCCGTTTTTCTTCCTACTTCAAAAGTTTCAGGTTTTCTGCATGATGATTGAAAGGTTTCAATCATCATGCAGATTTCTTTTTGTTGTTGTTGTTTCTTTTTCTTTTTTTTTTTACATTGTTTGCGCGCGCTTCGAGATAACAAAAGCGAAGACTTCGCCGAGCTTCCCTCTTCTGCAAAAGCGGAACTAAAAGAAGCGTCCCCTCCCTCTTACCATTACCCACCCTTTGCTTTCTCAAGTGAACTCTTCCCACATGAATAGCTGACCGCATTTTGGTGATCAGTTTATTTCCAGTCCCCTCGTCGCTGTGTTGAAGACGATTATGGTGTCTGGGAAATGTTTTTTTCGTGCAAGCTGGCTGTTGTTTGACCGGAGTCATCCGCAGTTGCTCGTCGCAAGCTGATGCTCGTTCTCGTCGATTGAATATGCTGTTCCACAAAGAACAGATACAAACGCCGCATGGATAACCTTTCCTCGTAGGGTAAGTGCATTTTTTTTTAATTATTTCTATCGCAGCGGGGACGAAGTTAGAATCGCATAGACACGGATCGAAATAGAGCAACCATCTTGGGCAGCTACGCGACCATGCTGAAGGCACGAACGACAGTTCGTTCTGCAATCGGCAAAGCGGAGAATAGGCTCACTTCGGTTTTCGGTAACTACGCTCAAACGTTCACAAAATGTCGTTCGATCAAGATGTGTTCGGGGAGCAGAGAGCACTGCGAGTGTCAAAGGAGTGATCTGACTTAGAGTCCGCATCAAATCCAAGGACAGGGCAGGGCCTCGAGCGCGGTAATTCCAAATATTGAGTCAAATAGTGCATTTTAGAAATTAATCTCGAACGGAATGCTTATTTTACACGTTTTACGGCATTTATTCACCACCGACGGCGATGTATTTTCCACGGCCTCGACGGAAACCTGTGGAGCTTCACGCCTGCTAACCTTTAAAAATTGGGTTGCGGGTATGTTCATACAGCCTAGAACTTGGTCTGCCTCAACGGGCACGAGTCTCCCAGCTGTAAGTTAGAAATTTAGCCAGTGCAGTACAACCGCTAGCCTGGGGTCTTTAACGTGCTTCACGCCGAACCCAGAATTCTGGGTCCTGCAGCGCGAGCTTTCGCTCCACGTGCTCCGAGCTGCTGTGCGCTAGCCCACTCGACCACCGATTCCCTGCCTGCTAAGCTTCCGGTGTTGCGACGCTACGGTACGCAACAGTGCCTACGACTTCGGTGTTTCCTCTTCTGCGACATCCGATAGCAATGTTAAGAATAGAAGAACTAAAACGCACGAATCAACACCTTCACATTTAACGCTCGAACTGCCCTACGAGCAAGCAGGCTTGCGAGGGGGCCTTCCCAGGGTTGCAAATATTTTGAGCTAAATGGCGCAAGGTGTCACACCAAGCTTGACTGCCCTGAGGGTATAAATGTGTTTCCCAAACAGAGCTATCCGCTGTGTAAGCATCTGTCTTGTTTAATTTGTTTGTGTTTTAAACCGACTTCTAAGATTGCTAGGAAATTCATGAACAACACGATGTTTTTCCAGAGTTTTTATTTTCCAGAAATCATCCCGATCATGTTCGCTGAACTTTTAGTACTGCAATTATTCCACGCGGATTTTTTTCTTTTGTCAAGTTGATGACGCACGCTGCCACGCTCACCTCGAACGTGTCAGTGTGTTACCCTCCTTTCCCTCACAATTGGGAAAGGGAGGGTGAAAACTGAGAAGAACAGTTCCCACACCTTTTTTTTTTTTCTTGCCGCAAATTCGGTGAGGGTATTCTTTCCGCCCCATCCGCGTCGCCTTCGCGATTTTTTCAAGAGTTTGAAGCTAACAATGAGCGTCGAGTCCCTCGTGATCCAGGATACGAAGAAGAAAGTGATCATGGCGAACGGCGATCGAAAGTTAAGGGACGTTCACATTGCACTCCTACAATCGGACTTCAGAGGCCTTGTGACACCTGCCCTGCTGGTACAGGTAAGCGCAACCATTTTCTACTAATATTTGGTGTTTGGTCGTTTTCATCGAGTTGTCTAGTCCGAGGCTCTACGAAATGCCGTATGCGAAAAGTATTGTAACCGAGCATGATTTTCTTGACGTTAAAAGGCAATTTCTGAGTCTAAACTGCACCCTCTCTGGACTTTTCTTTTATTTGTTTTTCATGTACAAATTTTGCTTTTGGCTAAAGTAGCTTTCTAGATTTCACCCTGAAGTAAGACTAGAATGTTATCTTATCATTATTCTTATACTTCGTTTCACTTGAATTGCGAGCGAAGTCAAAGGCATAGCACGAGCCCCAAGCTCTGTGCGCCCATGATTTGCATGCGGGCTCTTGTATACTGACACCGTTTCTGGCTTCCATGCTTGGGCTTGTGGCTTCGGTTTTGCTCGCACGCAATAAGAAAGGAACGGAATTTACAACATGACGTTTACCGACGAGTGTGTGAACTTTCAACTGCCGCAACATCCGCAAAAAACGCGTTTTTTTTTTCTTTCTACGCTTCGTGCTGCAAATGCTGCTAATGTTGGAAGCTCTCACCTTCGAAGCTTGTGTGACGGTCCCCGAGAAGTGAGGAAGAAGGGTGACAAGCGGCGCCAAGGGCCAGCTAACTGCCATTTTGCCTAGGGTGCCTTCATAAGCGCACATGAAGGCTCCCTAGTTTCGCCCAAGTCGGTGCCGATTACTGCATGCAGGGGAAATCGGGGAGACAAAAAAACTACTGGGGAGTCAGGTTTGGTGTGACACGTTGCGCCATCTAGCTCGAACTATTTGCAACACTGAGAGGGCCATTTCGCCAGCCTGCTTACTCGTGGTGCTGTTCACGCGTCAATTTGAAGGTGTTGATTCGTGCGTTTTGGTCTTTCATTCTTAACATTGCTATCGGATGTCGCAGAAGAGCAAACGCCGAAGCTGTAGCACTGTTGCATACCGCACTGTCGCAACCTTGGAACCCTAGCAGACGTGAAACTCCGCAGGTTTCCGCCGAAACCGTGGAAAATGCAACCCCTTCGGAGATGAATAAATGTCGTAAAGCGTGTAAAATAAGCATTCCGTTGACATTGCCTGACTTGAGATGCACTTCTAAATGCGCTATTTGACTCCATATTTGAAATTAATGCGCTAGAAGCCCGGCGTCGTCTTTGGCGTTGTTCTTAACCTTATCGGATCGGCGTTCTTGCTCGGCGTGGCTGGCGAGCGGGCAGTGTTCCCGCTATCGCCGGAACCATTTTCGACAACCGCATTCGGATGGCACGTACCGACAAACGACAACAAGAGCGGACTGCCAGTCATCACCGACTTCAAGCATCGTTTTGATAAAGCCCTCGCCGACAACAATCCGCCAGTCTGCTTCGTGGGATTTGGAGCCTGCACGCTTGCAGACATGCACCTAACGACACTGTTGGTTATGCGGGTTAGTTCATGCTACCCTATTCAAGTGCATAAACTGTTGTATGCGTTGCCGGCTCCTCCCATGACAAGTGCTATTTCCCACTGTCGCAAACGAGTGTCTTTTGCGCGATTGTCTCGTAGAAATTTTCGCCTTTTTGCGAATCGGGTGCTGTACTTGATTCTTCTCCTGTTACTTTCCGGCGATGTTGAACTCAATCCTGGACCTATTACTGCAGAAGAAATGGACCTGCTTAGAGGTCTTCAAAGTGGCCAGTCAATGCATGAGCAAGCTAGATACTATCGGCACTAGGTTAGCCAAACAGGAAGCTATGTTGACGGAAGTAAACAAAAGGCTCTGTGTAACCGAGGGGCAGGTCGAAGCGGTTAATAAACTAGTGTCTGAACAAGCAAACGCAATAAGAGACCTTGCACAACAAGTAGCTCATCTGAGAATCAAAAACGTTGATCTCGAAAACAGAAGTCGCAGACAAAATCTTGTCTTTTACGGAATAGATGACGACAACCATTCGGAAACGTGTAACTAGTCGGAAAGCCATGGTTAAAAGTATTTGCAAAGCCAATTTGGGGATCGAACCAAAGACTGTTCAAAGAGCACACCGTGCTGGTCGATACAATGAAAAGTTTAAAAGGACAATCATTGTAAATTTCGCATCGTATAAGGAACAACAGGACGTCTTGTCAAACGCTAAGAAGTTCAAGGGGTCGTCCTACAGCGTTGATACGGATTATTCTTCTGAGACCCGAAATATTCGAAAGCGACTGTGGGAATACGCGAAGGTTAAAAAAGCAGAAAGTAATAACAAGGTAAAGCTAACTTATGATAAGCTTGTTATTAACGGAAAGACTTTCACATGGGACGCAGAAAAAGACGTCGTTCCACTATTGAAACAATGACGCCCCAGTAAGAATAAGAAAAATGCCTGCCGCGATCTAGTTGCTGTCGTAATAAACTGCAGAAGTGTAATAAACAAAGCTGATGAGTTCACTGTCCTGCTCGACTCTGTAAAAGCTGATATCGTATTTGGTACATAATCGTGGCTAAACCCGACTATCGCCGATAGTGAGGTGTTTCCAAACGAATTTAGTTTATCGGAAGGATAGGCCCAGCCTCGGGGGAGGCGTTTTTTTGCTAATTCATTCCTTTCTAAAATCATCTAGGCTAGATATTGATCATGACGATGTCGAGTCAATTTGGTGCTCAGTTACTTTATCTGACAATTCGTCGTACGCTGTCGGAACGTTTTATCCGCCACCAAATTCAGATTTAAAGACGTTACAGTCGTTGTTTGAAATCGTTTCGGAGGCCCATCCTATTTCACTTGCAGGTGACTTTAACCTGCCAGAATTGAAATGGAATGATGGCACTAGTTCATGCAAAGTTAGTAGTCGCATTAACCTAGAAATGAAGAACATCGTAGATACTTATGGACTGTTACAATATGTAAAGGATCCAACTCGGAATAATAACATATAAGAACTTTTGTTTTGCAGTTCACCCAACCTTATAGATTCCGTCATCATTATACCAGGAATAAGTAATCATAAAGCCGTCATTGCAAGCGTCAAATCAGGAATCATCCGACCGACGTCATGCGCATCAAGGAAAGTTTTTTTTTTCTACGAGAAAGGCGACTATACTAGTATATACCAGCAGCTGCTTGACCACTTTCCGGTCTTTGAATGCCTAGCTGAGGATTACGACGTCCACAAATTATGGTGTGTATTTAAGAACAAGCTGCTTGAACTTACAAACCGTTACGCTCCAAGCATAGATTCTACCAGACTCAAAAAAGAAAAAACCCTGGGTGACTTCACGTATTCTAAGGATAATTAAAAAAAGGAGAACATTTCTCAAGTATAAAAAAACTAGAAGTAAAAATCACTTGAAAAAATTACCTGAAGTAGCGCAGGAGTATAAATTATCTATAAAAATTGCGAAAGAAGGATATTTTAAAAGACTTAACGACAGGATGAAGACTAGCCCTAAACTTTTTTGGCAGTTCATAAAAGGCTGTGGATCAGATGTCTTAGGAATAAACGAAATTGTGCACAACCATCATGTCCTCTTAGACGATACTGAAAAGGCTAGGTGCTTGAATGATTACTTTCAATCTATCTTCCTACCTAAAGATAGCAGCTGTCCTCTAGCACATGCAAGTGCCATCCCGTTGATGGAGCCGGTTGAATTAAGCGTGAGGGGCACCGAGTTGCTTTTAAGAAACATTGTCGAAACTAAGGCAAATGGCCCTGTTGGTATTTCTCCACGTATACTAAAGCGTTGTGCCGGACCTATTTCGTAGTATCTTTATGTAATCCACGAAAAGTCACTCTCCACTGGTATCCTACCAGACGATTGAAAAATCGCCCATGTTGTTCCTATTCATAAAGGTGGTTCAAAAAAAGAGGTTTCAAAGTACAGGCCAATATCACTAACAGCCATCTCATGCAAAATGATTGAGCATGTTTTATATACAGGAATAATGAAACATAACGAACAACAGCATATTAATTAATCAACAACACGGGTTTCGTAAAGGCCTATCTTGAACGACACAGCTCGTGGAATTTTACCATGAACTGGCGTCCATTGTTGACGATGGAGGGCAAACGGATTGTGTTTTCTAAGACTTCCGTAAGGCGTTCGACACTGTGTCTCATCCGCTCCTTCTTAGTAAACTAGAGTCGTTAAACTTAGACTCTAGTGTGTTCCGATGGATCGAAAATTATTTATTTCAACGTCGCCAATGTGTTGTCTTGGACGGAAAAAGTTCGGAGTATGTTAACGTAACGTCAGGAGTCCCACAAGGCTCGGTCCTGGGACCACTTTTGTTTTATGTAAACAATATTTCCGTAGGAATTTCCTCCTGTATACGGTCGTTTGCTGACGACTGCGTTGTGTATAGAAAAATCAAGGACAAACAAGATGCTGCTCCGTTGCAACGATACTTGGATTGTATTAATACTTGGTGTTCCAAGTGGCAGGTGAATTTAAATCCGAAGAAGTGTGTACACCTGAGTTTTATCAAGAGAAAGAAAAAAATTGAAAGTACTTATCGGGGGGGGGGGGGGGGGGGGGAATAGACAACGCCCTAATAAATAACGAAACTACCTACAAGTACCTTGGTGTCACACAGTCATCCGACTGTTCTTGGAATGTTCAAGTTGATAATGTCATCCTAAAGGCTAGCAGGGCGCTCAATTTTATTCAACGGAATTTGAAATGTTCACAACCTGAATTAAAGAAAGCCGCGTACTTAACATGTGTTAGGTCGATTTTAGAATATGCCTGCACCGTCTGGGACCCTCCGCACATAACCTTGATTGATAAATTGGAAATAATTCAAAATAGAGCTGCTAGGTTTTGTGGGTCTCCTTAGGGCCACTGCCTTTGGGAGTACCACGGTCGCGGCGAGACGCTCTACCGCGAAGCGGGTTCGTGCTCGCGTGGCATGCTGCTCGTCGAGCGCAATGAGACACCAGTCACGTTGGTAACGGTGATAAACTCTGTTTATTTACAATGCAAAACAAATAACAAAAAGACAGCGAATATCAGATGGTGAACGCCGTCGGTGTGGAGATCGCCCACGGCCGAACGGTCGTTCACGAAGATACAAAGGACGGGGTAAACGCTCACCGGTGCGCCGGACGGTTCCCCGTTGTCGCCGCCGCCGAAATCCCAGGAAGAAGAGAAGCCAGCTCCCGCTGTCCGCTGGTTTTATGATAACAGCGGGGGCGAAGTGGCCAATCAAGGAGCGACACGTCGATCTCCTTTGTGCAGGGGTTCGTTACGGAAATCGCCCCAAAGGGGGAGAGGAGGAAGCCACTCACAGTGGTAAGCAGCGCCACCTCTCGCTACGTCAGCGCGGCGGCCACGGCGCGCCGAAACACTGACGCGACAGAATGTTGAGGGATCACAATCCCCACAGTTTGTACTGGGTCGTTATGGGCGGAGGGAGAGCTGCACTAAAATGAAAAGCGAATTGAATTGGGAACTGCTTTCTTCTTGACGAGAAAATTTGAGACTGAAGTTTTTATTTCTCATATATAATAATAAAACTGGCCTTAACAGAGAAGTATACTTAAAACACCCACATTATGTTTCTAGGCGGACTGAACATGCTTTCAAAATCCGAGAGTATTACGCCAGGACGAACATGTATGCAAATTTTTTTTTGTTAAAACCATTGCAAAGTGGATATAACCTGTCTGAAGACGAGGTGTGCTCTACAAATGAAGATGTATTTTTTTTTCAAAACTGTTACCCCCCTGCAATAACGCCTCCGGGCAATGCGGGGTAATCTTTGAATAAAGAATAAGTAAAGGCTTCGATGACTCTAGAATCAGATCAGTTCTTTGACACCTTCATTGCTCTCTGCTCCGCGGACACACCTTGATTGAACGACGTGCTCTGGACATTTGATTGTAGTTACCGAAGTGAGCTTTTTCTCCGGTTCGCCGATTGCAGAACTAACTTTCGTTCGCGCTTTTAGCATGATCGCGTGGCTGCCCAAGTTGGTTGTTCTATTTCGATCCGTGTCTAAACGGTCCTAACTTCGTCCCTGCTGCGAGAAAAGTCTATTCAAGAAATAATTGTGGCTCGTACGCAAGTAGCGAGGTCTACAACGTTTATTGCACGCACCGTGAGGCCTTATATACAGTATGCCCTAGCGGCGCAGTTGCCGTGCCGATGACAAGGCTGATTTGGTATCAGCTAGTGACGCTGTGCTACAATAATAAAAAATGTACTTACCCCACGAGAAAGGGTTATCCATGCGACGTTTATTTTTGAACTATGTAAACGTGACCAGCACATTCAATCGACGAGAACGAGCATCAGCTTGCGACGAGCAACTGCTTACGACACCGTAAAAACTACAGCCAGCTTGCACGTAAAACACATTTCTCGGCCACCACACCCGTCTTCAACACGGCGACGAGGGGACTGGAAACAAACTGATCACCAAAATGAGGTCAGCTATTCATGCGGGAAGAGTTCACTTGGAAAAGAATGGGTGGGTAAGAATGAGAGGGGGGGGGGTGCGTTTTTAGTTCCGCTTTTGCAGTGCGCTTTTGTAGAGGAGGGAAGCTGGACAAAGTCTTCGCTTTTGTTATCTTCAAGCGCGCAAACAGCGTAAAAGAAAAAAACTGTCCTTGTTTATTTGCTTTCACTTATATTTGACCGTAATATTAGCTCCCATTCCGGACTGTCTTTAGCTATCGAGGAAGGCACCTACTAAAACTCCCTAATGCTAGAACGACACAACCACACACGGATGCACATTTATATATTTAACGTTTGATAGATTCTTAAAGGGGCCCTGCAATCATATTTAAGCGTCTGCCTTTTTTGCGGTTTCCACGTCTCTTGGGGTTCGGGAAAGCCAGCGGGCATGGAGAGAGTAACTAAATATCAGCGCGTCATATTTTAACCAGACGACGCGGAAACCTCCTCCGCCTACGAGGGCGACCCACGTTGCCGAAATCGCGCGAAATGTGACGTCTTTGGTCCTGGGCTTACTACTGATCAGAGCCGCTAAAAGCTTTTTTTTAGTCGAGATACAAAATATAAGTGTCGCGAACCGTTTCAATCATGTATGAAACTAGTTCTTGTTCAGTATTTTAGATCAGAAAAGAAACAAATGCAGTTTGTAAAGTACGGAAACAAGAAATGATCCGTCGACGTACCCGCCACCAAGCGGTGGAAAAAACGGCGCATACTAGAAAGGGCTAGTGGGGTGAGGCCCCGCCGAACGGCGAGCGTAGAAAAATCCCGGGTGTGCGCGGCGGCGCTGCGATCGTATACCGGCTCGAGCATCCGACCGCTTCCGAGCGTTCCGAAGGCCTTCGGCGCTGGCTTGGTTGGCGATTTGGCCATTTGGCGGTATGGCAGCGCGAAGCGGCCCCCGTTCTGAACTGATCTTTACCCCGTGTTTGCTGTCGTTTGTGGCCAATGAAGTGTTATGCCGAATTAGTCTTGAATCGCGCAGCAAATGCAATGTGAGCCGCCCTGGCCGCCCGCAGGCACTTTTCGGGATGAATGACGATTTATTTTGTCAGCGATTTTTCTTTGTCGATTTCGCTTGTTGGTTTATTTTTTCAGCGATTTTGCTGTTGCTGATTTCGCCTGATTCAGAAAGTTCTCCGAGAACACTTGTTCGAAGCACGCCCCATTTTGATGCCCCTTCACCATAAGCAGGTTTCCGAGGGTCCTGTCGGAAACTGAGGAGCGGAACTCCGTCCGGGTCTTGTTTACAGTGCTGAACAGTCTTTCACATTCAGCATTTATGTGGGGAATTGTCAAGATCCCCAGCATGAACTTTGCAATCCTGTGGATCTTGAGTGTTCCGTCGACACTTCCAATGTCCTCTACCTGCGCCTACTGTACGTCGCTTCTTGGTTCGTTTAATATAGCCAACGAAAGGTTATTATATGCTTGCAGGTTGGCGAACTCAACTTGGAGTGCATCCATTGCCTCATCCTTTGACTCATTGCTCTGTTGAGGCAGCAGTGCAGGGAATGCCTTAACAAAATGGCGTATGCCGCTGAACGATGAGGTGTCCAACGACTGTAGTTGGGCAACTTCAGCCATCCTGAGGTCGACATTTTCCAAGGAAAACTTGTTGCGGATGTAATCGCATACCGTTGCGAAGTACAAACGTACAGCAGAAAAGAACTGCTCTCTCTCATTTGGCCTGAGCTTTTTGACAATGGAATATGTCATGCTACCAATGGCAAGGTCTTCATCGTCTCTTTGGTTCTCCACAGCTCCATAAGCCAATGTCAGCAATGAGCGCCATCCCTTCAGAACATCTGGGCGGACAAATCTCGTCAAAAGATTTTCTACAAGCTGGTTCAAGAGGCCCCTGAGTATGTGGATCTGAGGAGCCTGTGCCTGAAGCAGGCAGTTTGTCTTGTCAAAAAGTGGTATCACATTTTCCAGAAAAAGACAGTATGCCCTGTTCAGTTCCGATGATAAACCAGTCGCTTCTCACGGGACATGATGCTGGCCTCTCCTGATTCTTGGGGCGACTGCCTGAGTTTTTTAGCATGAGGCATAGGATTTACTTCCTTTCTCTTTAGTGAGGGTCCATCTCCAGCACCATCAGTACTTTCCTTTCCTTCATGACCTGCAGCAGCCTTGGGGATTTGTGCAGCTGTCTTGGATATCTATACCGTAGCCTTGACAATCTGTGCAGCAGTCTTGGGAGCCAGTGCTGGGGTCTTGGGAGCCAGTGCAAGGGCCTAGGGAACCAGTGCAGGGGCCTTGGGAACCAGTGCAGGGGTCTTGGGAACCAGTGCAGGGGTCTTGGGTGCCAGTGCAGGGGTCTTGGGAGCCAGTGCAGGGGTCTTGGGAGCCTGTGCAGAGTTCTTGGGAGTCTGTGCAGGAGTTGTTGGGATCTTGTAGGACTCCAAAAACAACGAGCTCCGGTTGTCGCACTTCTTCGTTTCGCTCAAAAAAAAAAAAAAAAAGCTTAGAAATGGTTCCCACTGGTCAAGCAGCCTCTTCAAGCACTTTCCCAAAGACAGCCAGCGTGTTGGCACATGCTTCAAGACCTTTCTGACCTCAGTGTCATGTACCCTTTGAAAATCTTGCAGTCGATCCTTACATTTCACTCTTCTCAAGGTAGAAGAAAACATCTACCAAAATCTCATCAACTTTCACAGGAAAACACGCAGCACCTTTCTGGGCGGCTAAGTTTATCAAATGGCACGGACAACCAAGTACAATAAAATTTGGCTGAGCCTCTTTCAAGACTGCGGCAACACCGTTTTTCTTGCCGATCATGACATTTGCATAGTCAGCAGACATAGCCAAGCAATTTGCTATCGGTATATCGCGGGACTTCAGCACGTCCAGGATCAAATTTCCAATCTTACGACCGGATGGTTCTCCTTGGATTGTTTCAAGGCACAGAAGGCGGCTTTCGACCTTACGAGTTTCTTCAACGTAATAAGTCACAACAATGGGATACAGTTGTGAATCCCTGTTGCTAGTCCCATCCACGGCGATCGAAAAAGCCCGTCGCTTTAAGGCGTCCAGCATAGGCACCTCTGCGTTGGCGGCCGTCTCCCCAACAATTTCCGTCGTCTTGGTTCGTCCACAAGCATAGCGCTTAGCCTCATCAGTCTTGGGGAACATTTTCCGGAACAGGGGTCCGGCGTGGTCACTCACACTCAGAGGAATGTTATGTTCAACCAGAAATGCCGTAAAGAGGCATTCTGCACGAATTGCACCACAGTCGTTGCCAGTCTGAAGGAAACTTACCATATTCGACTGGTTATCCGCGGCAGGCACATTTTACGTGAAGCGATGTGCAGCTTAATGTCCGCTTTGCCGCCGTGCGCAACGCTCACATCACACGTGCACGTGCGACAAAATCCAAACTTTTCTCTCTTCTTGAACGGCACGAAGCACGGGAATTCCTGAGTGTACGATTTCGGGAAGACCTGAAAGTACCTCTTTTGAGGTTTGGAGTTCGCCACCGCGCAGCGAAGCCACCGCCACTAGGGCACAAACGCCGCTCTGCTCGCCACGAAAACTGGCCGAAACAACGAGGCCCAACACGCCAAACCAAGAGAGAGAGAGAGAGGTGTTTGGAAAGGGAGAGATAGTCCTGTAGACTCACTCAGATGGGAGTCGTGCTAACTATCTTTGGGGGAGGGGGGATGGGCGTGAAAGATCAGTAGAAAGAAAGAAGAAAGAAATGAGATTAGGTAGAGGTCGGGAAGCGGTCTCAGGGATGCGGAAGGAGGGGCCCGTGGAGGGCCGAAAACAACGTGCGCCGCCAAACATAAAGCCGCCGAACACATGGACAAAGGCTTTGGCTTTGGATTCGTTTTGGATCCATGGCTACCGGATAGACGGATAGTAAAATGCACGACGCTGCCGTGGGCGGTACCTATCGCCCTCTTGTGGCGCCACGCCACAAAAAGGCGACAAAACAACGGCTTCACAAAAAAAATTAATATTTTTGTGTTTCGTAATATTCGGCAAGATTCGTAAAATCGTAAAATTAGTCCCAATTCGTACATTTTGCCAAAAATTCGGAAGAGTTCGCAGGTATGCTTATGCCTACACGAGTCAAGCATTTTCGTTGCCTCGCCAAAATATCGTCCAAGCTGATAAAATGTTTTGTTAAGTCGAGTTTTTAGGAAACGGTACTTGTATCGAGAGCTTGCGCTGCTACTTTAAAGGGCAACTCCGCTTCATTTTTGGTTAAAAAAAAACAAACAAATAATGGAGTCCTCTTCAGTTCCGCCTAGGAAGAACGCGCGTCAAATATTACGACGCAGCTGTGTCTAAATGTTTCTTAAACGGTCCGGCAAACTTTGCAACTGGCCAAGTTGCCGAAGTCGGCTTACTCGAGCGGGCGAATTCAGGCGCAACAAACAGGGCAGTCGAGACTACGGCATGGGCGTAGCCAACATTGAGCTAAACGTTTTACTTCTCCGGGCGAGCGTAGCGCATGACGTCAGCAACGTTGCCTCTCGGCGCTCAGCGGTGTCCACGTGATTGGCGTAACGCGCCTGCGCATCTTCTGAACGGGAGTCGCTTTCCAGCAAGAAACCGCACCTTTGTACCACGGCGGCAGGGATTCTAAAAGATCGTGATGTCTTTCTGGTGACAGTCGCCGTTCAATGTTGCGATAACCTTGCCACTTGTTTTGGTTCAAAGCGTGGGAACGTCAATGCTTCCAAACTTAGAGTTCATCCTTTGTTTGTTTTGAAGAGAAGGACGTGACCAGCTGGAGTTGTTAGACGCTGAGACAAAATCCTTCGAGCGGCGGCAGATCTTCTGAATGGATGTGGCTTTCCAGCGAGACGGATGCTCAGGGTACGGCGAAGGTGATCTTAGCAGCTTCTGTGCCAAGACTGCCCCAAGGACGAGTAGCGCTACCCCGCAGCGATATTCTCGAGCCTTTTGTGCCCGGTCGTGGGAACGTTGAAAGTGTCTTCCAAAGGAGTTTAAACTGACGCCGCTTATACTTAGCTTTGTTGGAGTTTCTTTGCTACTTTTAAGTAATGTAAAGAATAAAAAAAATTATTTGTTTTGAAACAATAATGCGGCCATTTTTAATAAAAAAATAACGAGTAACGGGAAACGTAATTTGATAGGAGATACCGTAAAATAATAACGAAATTACTTTACTCTTTAGTCATTAGGGATTCGAACGAGTACGTTAGTAAAAAAATTAACGCGTTACCTGTAGCGTCAATACTTGTAACCCGTAAGCTCCAACACTACTTCCTGGCGGCTTCGTGGGATGTTCATAAGCCACACACCAGGTCATCTGCATGAACACTGACATCACTCCCGGCGCAAGTTAAAAGCAAGTAGCAGCCTGCTTTACTCTTCAGTTGGCATGTGAACAGATAGTTTCAAGGCATACACATCTTCCATAAACAGCAGCGTTTCGTGCAAAGAGTTATGGGACCGAGTGCATAAGATCAATGGCTGTTACCGTGCATGTTCTATCCCTCTTCTGACAAGGCATGGAATCTGCCCCGAAAGTATTGAGGAGCAAGCTAATCTACTAGGAGAGCATTTTGAGTCTGTCTCAAGCTCTGATCATTACACGCCAGCTTTCATTCGGCATAAACTCCATGCCGAGAAAATATCTATAAGTACTTCAGGAGGCAATCAAGAACCTTATATTGTACCATTTACACTACATGAACTTGAGGCAGTACTGCATAGTCCCAAGCAGACTGCCCCTGGTCCTGATGGTATTCACTACACTATGCTATGCCACCTACATCCCTCAACGCTTGAACTCATTTTGTACTTATTCAACCGTGTTTGGTCGGAGGGTCATTTCCCGTCGTCTTGAAGGGTGGCCACTGTCATTCCTTTGCTTAAAGGGGCCCTCCAACAGTATTTGAGCGTCTACTTTTTTGCGGTTTCTCCACGCTAGTGGTCCCGGAAACCCAGTGGACAACGAAAGAGTTTAAAAATATTAGCGCATCATATTTTAATTTGACAACTCGGAAACACCTCCTCCGACGGTGGCGCCGCGAGGTGCCGAATGCGCGCGTATAACGGCGCTCCCTTTCACTATACGTCACATTCACTGGGTTTCGTGATTGGCGAGAGCCGTCCCAGAAATTTTGAAGCGGAATAAAGTATATCGCACGTTAACCGTCATTATTTCTCTAAAAAGTCGTTTTTATAGAGCTAACAAAGTGCAAATTAAAGTTCAAAAAGGGCGAAAACAACGCCTCGTCGCTCATGCGCGCCTCCCAGCGGCGGAGCACCTCCTACTCGCCGAGGCGGCCGAGGTAGCTCCGGTCAGCCCCGGTGGCGGAGTTGCGGGAGACGAGGCTTCCGCGGCTGTCGAAGCGGACTGAGGCAGAGACGCGTCGCGGCGCTTGCGTGGTGTGTCCTCGTACGGCGCGACGCCCAGCTCCGCACTCCTTTTTAAGAATTCGGCGCTCAAAATCCGATAAGCCCGGAAATTCATCGATGATGGCAACCCGATTCCAAAGCTACGATGGTTGCAGCGAGGCCTAATGGCGACCGGGCCGACGGGCTACCAACCAATCTCGCGTCCAATTGGCAAACTGCTTTGCTCCAATCGCTAAACTGTTTCATTTTACGTCATGAAGCGCAATGTTTTGCTTATTTAAAGTTGTTTTCTGCAATATTTATTTGCTAATAACTCACAAAATATTGCGAATTTCTGTAATATTTTTTTTCCTCAGTATTCCTACTTTCATGGAGCTCCGTTTCAGCGCGAACTTCAAACCAGTCAAAAATTGTTGGTGGGCCCCTTTAAGCCAGGCAAAGATGCTTCATGTGCTTCCAGTTACAGACCGATAGCACTAACGAGTTGTCTCTCAAAAACACTGGAGAGAATGATAAACAAAAGACTTGTGTATTACCTAGAAAAAAGCAACCTTCTCGACAAATATCAGTGTGGGTTCCGTTCGTTTCGATCAACACTCGATCACCTGGTGAGATTTGAGACCACTGTGCGGGAGGCATTTGTAATAAGCAACACTGTCTTTCTGTCTTTTTTGATTTAGAGAAGGCAAATGAGACGACCTGGCGTTTTGGAATTTTGCAGGATTTGTTTGGTCTTGGTGTCCGAGGTAGAATT
>JABSTQ010002560.1:0-29416 GCA_013358835.2 Ixodes persulcatus | reverse complement strand
CGCGGGAATTCTGACGCCCGGCGACCGAAAGCAGGCAGATTTTCCGGTGTGGAAAGCCAGATTGCTCTTGCCTCGTTCACACTTGCGAACCGGGCGGCCGAAATCGCGGGGAATTCTGACGCCCGGCGACGAAAGCAGACAGATTTTCCGGCGGAAAGCAAGATCGCTCTTGCCTCGTTCACACTTGCGAACCGGCGGCCGAAATCGCGGGGAATTCTGACGCCCGGCGACGAAAGCAGGCAGATTTTCCGGCGGAAAGCAAGATCGCTCTTGCTCGTTCACACTTGCGAACCGGCAGCCGAATCGCGGGAATTCTGACGCCCGGCGACGAAAGCAGGCAGATTTTCCGGTGGAAAGCAAGATCGCTCTTGCCTCGTTCACACTTGCGAACCGGCGGCCCAAATTGTGGGAATTCTGACGCCCGGCGACGAAAGCAGGCAGATTTTCCGGTGGAAAGCAAGATCGCTCTTGCCTCGTTCACACTTGCGAACCGGCGGCCAAAATCGCGGGAATTCTGACGCCCGGCGACGAAAGCAGGCAGATTTTCCGGTGGAAAGCAAGATCGCTCTTGCCTCGTTCACACTTGCGAACCGGCGGCCGAAATCGCGGGAATTCTGACGCCCGGCGACGAAAGCAGGCAGATTTTCCGGTGGGAAAGCAAGATCGCTCTTGCCTCGTTCACACTTGCGAACCGGCGGCCGAAATCGCGGGAATTCTGACGCCCGGCGACGAAAGCAGGCAGATTTTTCGGCGGAAATCAAGATCGCTCTTGCCTCGTTCACACTTGCGAACCGGCAGCCGAAATCGCGGGAATTCTGACGCCCGGCGACGAAAGCAGGCAGATTTTCCGGTGGAAAGCAAGATCGCTTTTGCCTCGCTCACACTTGCGAACCGGCGGCCTAAATCGCGGGAATTCTGACGCCCGGCGACGAAAGCAGGCAGATTTTCCGGTGGAAAGCAAGATCGCTCTTGCCTCGTTCACACTTGCGAACCGGCGGCCGAAATCGCGGGAATTCTGACGCCCGGCGACGAAAGCAGGCAGATTTTCCGGCGGAAAGCAAGATCGCTCTTGCCTCGTTCACACTTGCGAACCGGCAGCCGAAATCGCGGGAATTCTGACGCCCGGCGACGAAAGCAGGCAGATTTTCCGGTGGAAAGCAAGATCGCTCTTGCCTCGTTCACACTTGCGAACCGGCAGCCGAAATCGCGGGAATTCTGACGCCCGGCGACGAAAGCAGGCAGATTTTCCGGTGGAAAGCAAGATCGCTCTTGCCTCGTTCACACTTGCGAACCGGCGGCCGAAATCGCGGGAATTCTGACGCCCGGCGACGAAAGCAGGCAGATTTTCCGGCGGAAAGCAAGATCGCTCTTGCCTCGTTCACACTTGCGAACCGGCAGCCGAAATCGCGGGAATTCTGACGCCCGGCGACGAAAGCAGGCAGATTTTCCGGTGGAAAGCAAGATCGCTCTTGCCTCGTTCACACTTGCGAACCGGCGGCCGAAATCGCGGAAATTCTGACGCCCGGCAACGAAAGCAGGCAGATTTTCCGGCGGAAAGCAAGATCGCTCTTCCCTCGGTCACACTTGCGAACCGGCAGCCGAAATCGCGGGAATTCTGACGCCCGGTGACGAAAGCAGGCAGATTTTCCGGCGGAAAGCAAGATCGCTCTTGCCTCGTTCACACTTGCGAACCGGCGGCCGAAATCGCCGGAATTCTGACGCCCGGCGACGAAAGCAGGCAGATTTTCCGGTGGAAAGCAAGATCGCTCTTGCCTCGTTCACACTTGCGAACCGGCAGCCGAAATCGCGGGAATTCTGACGCCCGGCGACGAAAGCAGGCAGATTTTCCGGTGGAAAGCAAGATTGCTCTTGCCTCGTTCACACTTGCGAACCGGCGGCCGAAATCGCGGGAATTCTGACGCCCGGCGACGAAAGCAGGCAGATTTTCCGGCAGAAAGCAAGATCGCTCTGGGACCAATTTTCAACGCCGGAAAAACGTTTTCGCTCGCCGCAAGCCATCAGAACGCACGGGGGGAAGTGGCGCTTGCTGACGTCAGATCCTGTCCGAGCAGACGGTTTTGCAAATGACGTCCACTATGTCTGTGCGTCTGTGCCTTGGCTATACCAGTGTCAGCGGAGCTACTAACAGAAGCGGTGAAAAACCACGTCGTACTGTATGACAAGACGCATTGTCGATACATGACAATGATTATTAAAGACGAGCTATGGAAGCTAATTGGAACCGAATTGGGAACAAGCGGTACGTACTGCGGTGCACACTGCACACACGTTGTTTAGTTACTGCATTCTCGTGTTGCGAAGAGAATGTCGCGGATTCGCTCAGCACTGCGGCTGTTACATATTTTACATCGTATCCGTAAAGTGCAGTTGCTCCGTGGGACCGCTCCGAATCGACGAGGGCAAGATAAACTCGCCTTTTTGGAGCGACCTCCCCCACACCCCTCCCACCGCTTCCCACTCCGCCGTTCAAAATGGCCGCTGCTCGAACTCGACAAGCCCACCAATGCCTGAAGGGCTGTCCAAACAGGACACTACAAAACGCACGACTCCGACAAATCGTGAAAAATGAAGCGTCCGCTTCATTTTTCACAGGCCGGGCAAAATTATACGTACCACGGCGCTCATGTCGCAAATAACGAAGACGTCCGCGTTCGGCACCATCAAATACCTTTCGGCCGCGTCGAAGCGGCGGGGCACGGACTGCGATTGCCAGCGTGGAGTTCAGATTTCTGGTACGACTTTAATAAACACAGAGGTAACAAACCATCACTTGCACGGTCGTAGCCTAATCTCTTCTTGCTTTATTGCACGGGAAAACGCCGGCGGAATGCCGTGTAAAAAGGTAAACAATCATTGGCTGCGGAATGAACAGGCCTAACCTGGCGTCTGCCTCCGGCTTTCCTGTCGTTCTTCCTCTCACGATCACAGATGTCAGCGTTTACGATTTACCACGCTCCACAGTCCCGGCTTTCAACACGAGGTAGAAGCGTTCGTGCCGTCACAATCCCGCGTAAACAACCGACGCATCCGAGAAAACCCTGCTCGACCGACTCGACTCCGTCCCTTCGTCGACGGCGCGGCCAGCGTGGCCGGTCGCCGGCAACGCCTCGTCGCGCATGCGCCACCGTCGAGGGAGGGGAAATGACGTAGCGCGCTCTGTGGCGCTCTGTCAACTTCCGTGCAGATCTCTCAAATCCCGCAGATCAAGTTCGGCGGAGTTGGAGGCGCTCCACGGGGCGGTAGCTGCCAGAGATCTACGAGCGGAAGATGACCAAGTCGAGCCAGATGTGCGAGCGGAATATGCGCGCTCCATATGGAGTGGTTTTGGAGCGCTCGAGATCTGCGAGCGGAATTCACCATAAGTATAGCGGCAACAAATGTGAACGGCCCGATCTTTTTTCGGCGAGCGAATCCAGTCGGCGGCAAGTGCGTATTTCGCAAATGTGAACGAGCCATTAGGCAGCCAGACTAAACCCATTTTATCTGTTACTGGTAATGAGCCTCCTGATCACTTGACCACATAGCATTGGCGACGAGGGCAGCCAGGACTGCACACGGGAATTGTTTTTTTTTTATTGTCGCAACGATGACAGTTATACAAGGCAAGCTCGAAGATTTCGATAGTTCAGGGTGGTCGGCATGAACAGCGCTTTGGACTACTATTTCCAGGCGAGCGATGTAAAAAAAAAAAAAAAAAAAAAAACAGAAAGAAGAGGGCACAACGGCTGACATTATGCGGCGCCGAAACCTACGGTAGCAGCGCTAGTCGCTCCCCATAATCCGGGAGATGTAAGCTTTGACACCATTATGTTCACGCTACAAGACAACCACGATCCTAAACCGTCGAAACTCTTTTGTCGAAGCAAATTTCAGAGACGTGATCAACTTTCCGGGGACACAATTGCTTCCTACGTAGCAGCGTCAAAAAAAAAGAAAAAACTGCTGATTGCAACGTCGGCGTGTTCACGAAGGCAGCAGCTCCAGCTCCTACGGAGGGGGCATGGACACAACGTCCAGCCGAAACGTCTTCAAATCCAACGATACTACACTCTAAAAAAGAAGAGGGTGTCGCCTTACACCCTTCTTTCTCATATAATACACCCCAAGACTTCAATTGGACGTACAGCGCACTGATTTCAAATAAAAGGCCCCAATGTTTTCGAGCGGGTTGTTACCGATGCGATATAACTTATTAAATAGCTAAAGTACGTATAACAAACTACAGAAAAAAACGCTGAGGTTTTGTAGTAAGATCGACGAAACACGGATTATTCGTTTTTTTTTTGTAGTTAGGAACAGGTACAATAAATATTTCATTGAGTTGTACCACTCGGCTGTCAACCGGCTCGTGAAAGTTGGAACCGCAAGTTCGACGTCAGTGCGCTGTACGTCGAACGGACGTTTTGGGGTGTATTATATAGGACAAAGGGGTGTAAGACGACATTCTTTTTTAAAGCGTACCGTTGCATCTGATGCTCCGAAATCGCTTTGTACGCGGGGTTCAAGATGAGCGCCTACAAAAACGCCTTTCTGCAGAGCAAAGGCTTAACTTCAAACAAGCGTGTGGTAATTCCATCAGACTTGAAAGTGCCGTGCAACAGCATCAGGAGCTAAAACTCCCCAAAACAGATCTACACAAAATATCTGGAACTAAAAACCCACTGTGCCCCTTCAACGTGGATCAGCCTCATCGACGATGTTACGGCTGCGATGAAGAACACGATGAACGCGCGGAATATTTCCGCAAGGCAACACTTTAAATTTGCAGGAATACGGGCCGAATTGAAACGACGGTCCGAAATAAATCACGGAAGATCGCCATTTGAGTTGCAGTGTTGCAGCGCCTAAATGACAGTTACACTGACTGTCGTTTGGCGTAAATGGCACTTTAGTTGCCCGTCTCACAGAAGTATTATAAGTTATAAAAAATTCAGCTTAGTTAAATTAGCTACAGATATAGTTACTCACATTTTATTGGACCTTTTGACGTATTTAGTAACAAAAAATGTAACTAATTATAGTCAGTTAGATACTTGCAATTGGTCACTTTACAGCTATGACTGAATAATTGTAATCTGCCGAATTTCGGCGAATACGTCCGTTTCCGCTGACGGCAAACATTCCCAACCAACAAGTGCAAAACGACTGTTTCTTTCATATTCCCATCTTAACCTTTCTGAAACCTGTCCTGGACAAGAACAGTAAAAAATTGCAATAGAGAAAAGGAGTAGCGCTGACGCAGCTTAGGCACCTGTATACCGTAGATGTCGGCGTTTCTTAACCTTCCAACAATGCCACAATGCATTCGTAATATTTGTTGCCTGGGCAGCGTGTGGTCAAACTGTTCGGCGAATGGAACAGCCCGTGTCAGTGCCACCTATTGTTTCTAAACTGTCATCTTTTCTTTTCATTCGGAAAAAAAAAGTTTCTTAGAATTCAGAATAAACGCAATGCATACCTGCCCAGAGTTTGCCTTGTTTCGCTTTGTTACTTTATATTGAGCTTTTTTAAACAGAAACCTTAATACAAAAACTAAAGTGCGCTAATTCCTCCACGCAATTTCAATCAATGTGCCGCGCTGGCCACGTTTCCAGTTCGATTTCTGTCTTTGTCCGTTATGTTTTTATTTTATTCCGCTAAAAGGGGATATGCAACAATTTTTGTACTTTCCACAAATACCGCTTAGAACGGATCCCTGATGTTAATGACTCATGAAACATGCGTTCGTTTTTCACCCCACGCAATAGAAGTCCCAGTAAAAAATTAAAGAAAAACGAGCAGCGTTCACCCCCTGAACTCGCAGACAGAACAAGCGGCCACGTGATCTGGAGCCTATTCTATGCCGCCAATGTTGATCATAGCCACGCCCTGGGGTTGGCAAAGCACAGGACACGCGCTGAGTTTCAGTCATTGTTATGGCTCGGCTATTGTCGTCGTTGCAGCGATGGGACACGGGCCACTACCCGAATGCTTCTCGAGCTAGTAATTATCACGAGCCCAAATCGAGTGCCCACGCAATGCTAGGGTCCAATCTATGAACAATGTTCAAATATCGTCTTATGGGTGTACTGCGATCCCCACTTTACGTCATCAAATTTTGCAAAAGAGGGATTGAATGAAAATGATCGCTTTTGTATCTGAAATTACACCGCAACAAAGGAGTTTCTTGGCCAGTGGCGTTGCGTGTGAGTAACTTTGAGTCTCACTAGTGCTAGTAAGCTCATGTAAAGTGAAAAACGTTCCATTTGAATATCGTTGCACCGCCTCTTCAAATTATAATTCGGAAAAGCACGGGAAAATATTTTTTTTTCCGTTAGCGAGTATACGGAGCGCAATTACAACCAGTTGAAAATTTCACGTCCTCGCACTTTCTGTGGTCTTAATTATGCGTGTGAAATTCGCAGTAGCTTGGGACAATGATTGGGTCCAATATTAAAGGCATTTATTTCGGCAGCATTCTCGAAAAAATCTGGTCCGTATCACAAATGCGCATGCGAGGTAGAGTGTTAGACGATTACTTTGGGAAGACAGAACAAAACGTTGGAAGTCCCCCAAAACAAATCGAACTCGGGATCTCGAGATTATGAACCTACGCTCGACCACAGTGCCAACTTACGAGGGGCGTTCATAAAGTTCGTATTATTGTCACGAAGAAATAGAGATTCAGCAATCAAACTTGAGTAGGAGTTGAGACTTTCTCTACATGTTCGCCACCGAAAGTTACCCACTTTTTCCAGCGATGCACCACATGCCGGATGCCATAGTTATAAAACTCCTTGTCTTGAGTGTTCAGGAATCGCTCCACTTCAGCAATCACTTGGTCGCCGTCCTTGAAATGCTTTCCTCTTATTTGGCCACACTAGAAGTGTCTGTGCCATTTAACCAAAGGTGTCGTAAACTGGGACGTTGTCCGCGAACAACGCTCCTAGATTGGAATGAATATCCTTGGCGTTGCTTCCCTTCAAATGAAAAAAAAAAAAAAAAACGGATCACTGCATGTGCTCGGTACCGAAGGGCGGTGCCATTTTTTTTTCGTCTCCCTAGCGGCGTTCCGAGCTACTATAGGATGCGATGTTTATACTGTGCGGAAACTAGAGGGACGCGCGCTCATGTTGATGCCTGTTTTGTTCCGTTTCCTTTAATATTTTGTGCCGATAATACGAACTTTATGAACGCCCCTCGTAGAGGCTTGCGTAGCGGTAGTTATTAAAAGCGATATGGTAGGTCCGATATTCGCTCCTGCTGCAAGAGGGGTTATGTGGCCTTGGCGTAATGATACGTAAGGAGCTCCTGATTGTGTCCGCCATCGCGCAGGGATTACACAACGTCCAACATTGTGCAACCTTTCGGAAGGGGTTATAAGATATTTTATCCAAGACGTTTTCTTTGCCTGCTTTCTTATCCGTCGGGTTTGTGCTTTTATTCTTTTAATTTCAATCTTGTTCTCCACGGTTAAGCACCGACGGGAAACGACCCAGGCTCCATTTTGCTGCGTAAGGGTGCTGAACAGTCTTCATTCTACTTGTTTGCATTTCTTTGGTAAATTACCGGAGGTACTTGGGATAAACTCCTTGGCTGATTTAATTCTTCGTCTTGTAATATACGCTCTCGCCTCCTCAGGCGACAGAATGACTAATATTCAGGCGTCAGGTGTAGCAGCTTAGCTAGAACGTTCCCAGTCAGATTTGTCTAATTTCCGTCTAGGCATGCGTTTCTGAAGTCTGGGAGAATCAACTAGGCTCCCTAAAGCCACTGGATAGAGGTCACTTCGAATTGGATTATTCAAACCATTTCAATAATAATAAGGAAGCTATGATGGTGATAAAAAAGATAAATCGATGCCGGCGAAAGAGTTGTGTGCAGCGCTAGAAAATGTTGGAGATTTGTTAATTAAATGCTATAAATGGGTTGACAATAAGAATCGCTCGACGACGCCTCCACGAGATCATATTTGTAAAATGCCCCGTATGGTGTAATAAGTATTAAAATCACCTGAAATTAAAAAAAGGCTTTGGAAGTTGAGTTAAAAGCTAAGATGGGCCTTGCATGTGTATGGAAATTAATGGTGGGATATACAGGTAAATAACTGAAATGAGACGTACAGTAAGAATTCGTGCAGGCGAGAGCCTCTAGAGGAATGTCAAGAGGGACTTCGGCACACGCCACTCCACTCTGCACGACAATTAAAACACCGCCAGATAAAAAGATAAGGGGCAGTCTTTGCGGAAAAGATGATAATTCCGGAACACTAGTGAATGTGTGGACGTCAAATGAGTCTCCTGTGATGGTAGGTGTATTGATTTAGTTGATTTAGAAGAAAATTAACATCATCAAGATTGCGCAGAACACCCCGACAGTTCCACTGCATAAAGCTAATAGGGCCCACAACACAACATAGTTAAAAAGAAGGGAAACGTGAAAAAGGAAGATGATGATTATAATCGCTTGCACCTTTGCATTAATTGCAGTATCGCAATAAAAAAGGAGTTTACATAAAGTAGACGCAAGCTAAGTCCTATGATTTGGGGCTGTGAAGCGTGGTGTTTTTTGTTTTTTTTTTGAGCCCCATTATCAGGAGGTTTTGTGCCGCCTTGGCAGGTGGAGATGTTTCTGTCGAATCGGCGGATAACTCCATGGTCTCCTCCTCCTGCTACGAAAAGAAAGTAGGCGGCCCCTCACTGCATTGAGAGAGTGTGGCGTCCAGCACCATTTGAGCCTTAGGAACAAAACGATGGGGCATCGTTTTCGTACGTGGGAGTTTTGGAGGGACCGCCGGGGTCTGAGAAGACACTAAGCCACGCTGAAGGTTTCAGGGCACTGGTGCAGCTCTCAAAGTCTCGAGGACTGCACTGAGTGCCCAACTATGCCTTAAAGGGCGGCTGCCCAGCTGGCAGCCGCCTCGTTATAAGTGCCTTCATGGAGGAATGAAAATGGTTTCCTTCCCTCAGAATATGTGAGGTTTTCTTTGATTTGTAACGTTAAGATATTTGACTGTTTTTGAAATTTCGGACAGCTTCGAGAGTAGGCCGGGTGGGCAACAGAGCGGTAGACCCACGTGAGAAGTCTACTCTCGCATGTGTCAGCTGGACGGCCTGTACCTCCGCACTCGGCACGTCGTTTTTCCGCGACAAGTGACTGAGCTGTGGCCAAATTGTTAGCACCTATAGCATCGTCTCGGGTTCGCTATTGAAGGGCGCACCTTACAGTGAAGATAACCTGTTTGATGCCCCCAGGCAGCACGTTGTAGGCAAGAGAAGACTAAATGCTTTGAGGGTCTCTCCTTTCCGTCCCTGCGTATAGAGATTCGTCACACGGCAACCACTTCCAGCCGAAAAGGCCCTCCAAGATCTCGTCCTTGCTAGATAATAACTGGTCGTCCTCTCAGATGACTGGGCCGACAGCTGTTCAACGTGCCATTTGAGTTGACGGGTACCTTGTAATCAGATATTCTGTTTAGATCTAAGAGAACGATAATGTCTGCTACATTTTCTTCCTCAACGAGAAAGTCAATTCATGCCTGTGTCGTGGCCTTAGAGTTTTTACCAATTAGGCTGTCTAGACTCTTTGAAATAAAAAAGGAATAAAGCTTGACAAGTGTTTTTTTTTCCACTTTGATCTGAGCGAATTACCAGAAAGCGGATGAACCTATTCAGGGGTGTAGCCGACGTTCCTAAATACTTCGGTCGGGAACCATTTCAAGGCCCAATCAGGTTTCGTGTTTAGCTTGGAGCCCAACAGGGAGAACTTAAGCGTCTGTGGTGCGCCACCCACCATTGAGCCCAACAAGTGGATAGGTGACGCCTTATGACAAAAGGCGCTTTGCTGAGAATGGTACTTTACCGGTGCTAGCCTAAACCCTAAACCCATGTGTTTCTAGACAAGACAAGCTATTGCCATTCAAGGTTGGCTTTTGCCGCCAAAAAAGGCGAAAAATAAAAAAAGAAAAGAGGAGGAAAGTGAAAGGTCAGATGGGATGGTAAAAGAATAGGCGACTGAATAAGTCATCCTCTCCTGGCCTTACCAGGGCACACGTCTATGGGAAGCGGGGCCTCAAAAGTCTAAACATACTTAGGGATATGTTTGGGCCCTGAAGGGTTCAAACATACCCAGGGCTCAACTCAGCCATCAGTTTGCCATTTTCCCGGATACGGCCATGCGGCGAACATGAAGACGCGAGTGGGTGAACCCGCATGGCTCGGGGTTCGGGGTGAAGCCACTCACCAAACACCTAGAAACGCAGGTGCACCGGACGCCGGTGTTCAGCGTTCTAACGCGTTCTGTAAGTCAAGTGGAGACAAAGGCAGCTAACGTTCGGTCTACCCGCTAATCATTCCAATGAGAGCTCGGCGATTTGACGTCCCCCGCGGGCTCTGGTATTCTCCTCTCTCTTAGTTTCTCGGTGGATAGCCGTCCTTGCAGTGAGGCGCGAAGCTGCTTGCCTTCCATTTTGTCTTCATTTATAAATTAGATGGCACGGCAAATAGACCTACAACTAAATTACCTGTGCACCAAGAAGATTGTTAGGAATATATGTCTACCTGCCGCACGTGCTATAGCGTCTCCAGCAGTAACCTTTCTAAAGCAAAAGCCTGAAACAAAAGGCATCTTGCACCCAAGTTAATCAATGCCATATTTTGGTTATTTCCTCCGAATCTTTTATACGAGGAAGCCAAGCAGGTGCAGCGCACAGACCTACATTTCCAGCATCTTCTTGATGCTGTGTAATTCTATTGTAGCCGGAATGCGCTGCTAAATAGTGAGAGAGAGGGAGCAAAGGCTTAGCGTGGTGGGAGATTAGCTTTACGAAAAACAACGTATGATAAAGGCCCATAAACCTGTTTTTCTCGGCCCGAGACGGAAGGGTGGAGCGGGGGGGGGGGGGGTGTGCGAGCGTAAGGAGCGCTCATGTAATGTTTGCTTCGAGCATAAAGCGTCACCCCAGCGTTCGACCATGCACCAGCGTCGGTCGTTTCGAAGCTTGTGTCACCATCCGCGCACGCGCGGTAAGAGAATGCCTGTAATATATTAAAATAATTCGAGGTACCCCCCTTCGCCCCCGAAAAAAAAAAAAAAAAAATAGTGCTCGCATTGTGCGATTAAAACGACACGAATGTTTTTTTTTTTTCTTGTCTTTTCCTACAAATTTTTTAGCCACCAATGAAATTCTCTTAGATTAGCGCCGGTGAGCAACATGAAAAAGCGCAACGACGCGCAACTAAAATGCACCCTGAAAATCTTCGATTTTGCTGGCCAGAGGCACTGCCCAAACTTGAGAGCAAGAGCCCTATACATACAATTGTAACTGAGTGCGGCAGGAAACGGCAGCGAGTCGCCGGCACAACCATGTTTCGTGCAAAGCGTCGAATCCAATTCAAAGTGTAGCTCAGGACGCGACATGCGAAGCACGGGTGTCAACGTTACTAAACCACTCAGTTGGGAAACTGCCATAGAGACTGCTCTCAAAAAGTTTCCCCGATTTGTCCTCGAGCACCGAGCTAATGACGAACACAACGCCACCATTTCTCCCGCAGCGGCCGTTCGAGGAACCGCACGTTACTTCTATTTTGGCTTTAATCGGCCGTTTCGGCGCCGAAACAGATACAGTGGAAGAGGTTACAGGGGCGCCACCCCTATCTCCCCAGCGGACGCGCCGCGCCTTGCTACGGAAGTTAAAATGCACCTAGGTCGGGACGCGCTACCTGAAAGCACCGCTGAGGCATGGTTGTATAAAAACAATATTAATTGTGTCGCAAAACCTTGCAAACTAAAGATTTTAAAAACATCACGCGTCCCCCATTTTGTACTAAACTCCAATAAATTTCACACAAAAAGAGTATTTTTTGTTTGTTTTTACGCAAAAACAGGCTTTCTAAAAGCTCAAGGTGACCACAGTACAGACAAATGATAAAGAGTGGCGCTGTTGTCGCATTTAGCTCGGTCTCGGTGGACGCCAGCGGCCCAGGTTTCGACGGCGAGTTTCCCAACTGAGTGTTTTAGTAACGTTGACGGGTGTCTTGGTTTCTCGCAGTCGCAACGCAGAGAAACGCTGCTGTGTGCGCATGGGGATTAACAACTGCGGTTCCACTCAAGGGAGCTCGTTGTAGAAGTGATTTCTGCGTGAGCACGCGGAGTACTAGACGCTTTCGTGCCCCGGGCGATCGTGAACAACACTTCAGTAAACAATGAACGCCGAGGAGATGCTTCACGCCACGTCACTTCGAACCATAGAGTTTCTATTATGTACGCTAGAAGGTACACTGACGCTATACTTCGTTTCACATTATCTGCGAGCGAAGCCAAAGCAAGAAGCGCGAGACCAGCGCTTTTGGCGTTTCTCCCCAGCTCGCGCGCTCGAGCAAAGCCTGAACGCACGGAACTTCCGCGCTCGCGCTTCCAGCTTTGCCTTCGCTCGAACATCAGGTGAACCGAAGTATAGGGAGTATTCACTGGGCACCATATTTGTGGGTGATCTCTAGAGCGCATGCTCTGAACGAGCCCACATTAATAGGCTGCTAAGACCTGCAATCTTGAGGGTGCGAAATGCACGTTACAAAAGAACTGTGGAAGCTCGCCATCAGCACGCGCTCAGCAGTCGTGCACACAGCTATGGCCGCCAGTGAATACTTCCTATAGTTACTATGCGACCTTCGTGTGGCAAATTGAAGCAAACAGCAAGCTGTCTACTTTTGCGGTGTCTCTGTACAATTCAATGGGAAAACACACGTGCATTTTTGTCCTTCGCCGAAATATAACATGGAAGACTTTCGTTATTTGGGTCGTACCGCATAGTGTGGGCCTATATTAAAGTTATAATAAATAAAATAAAATATACACCAACCAAATCCTCGTTTAAAGGCGGAACCCTACGTTTAGAGACATGCTTGGTCTCTTCTTGAGGAGCCTTTAAACCGCAACCAGAGAGACTTCTCTCGAATGTTCACTTTCAAGTCTTTATTAAAATTGTAAAATTGTGATTGCTTTAGCTAGCGATTTTTTCTTCATGAATGAATGGTGTTTAACTTCGCCTTATTCCAGGCCCAAACCTCTGTTACAAAAACAAGCGAGGATTCTAAGCAAAATAAGACTCCAAGGGAATATCGAGTCTGTTCAAGGCTCGCCAGTATTCGAGTGACGCTCATATATTGCTAATATGCCAGTCCTGTCCCCAAATGAAAATGACCCCGTCTTGCATCTTTACGAGCGGTTAAAACATTGAAAACGCAAAAAGAAATAAAGTATTTGTGGTATGCAAGGTTTCTCCTTTTATTATTTTCTATGCCGGGCAGCTTTTATAAGTCACTTGCTCTCAAAATTGTCGAGCGTGCGGGTGATGTTTTGTACGTAGAAAAAGCATTCGCAGGGCAGCAAGAATAAAGCAATACTAGTAGTTATTGTAAATCGAACTATATTACTTTGCCTTCAATTTATTTTGATCGTACATGCATAGAGAGTTACTGATCCAGTGTTACTGCGTAGGTCATGCCGTTTCTCTTAATTTTCCAGATGTCCTTCGTTCGCTTGGCACGTGTATTCCTCATGCTGAAAAGCGCCGACGTCGTGCTCACGCTAACAATGTCCGACAATGCACTTAAGTACATGTTTGATGCCGTTACAGCACCGCTTTTAATCCAATGAATTTAAAAGAAAAACGCCGTAGCTCACCAATTATTTCGTCTGCATGACCGAGAAATGTTCCAATCTACCTAGCACGTACGAATTATTCGGGATATTTGATCTTATAATCGACGCAAGAGAAAGTGCATTGACGTTTGTCTATATAAATGCATTACTGGAATTAAATTTTGGTCTGGTTGATGTGTGCTTCGATTTTCCGCAGCACACTAGCGTCATTTGAACATCTAGCGTACGTTATAATCACTCTATGGTTCGAACAGAAATGAAGTGGAACCCTGACCAGAGCGCCACATTTATCTTCATGACCCGGCGGCACGCGGGACTACACTAGACGCAGAGCGCTCTGTACATCTTCTATTCGCCACTCCATCTAAGCAAGCGACATATAGGGTTTTGTATTCAAACCTACTCAGTGAGGGTCTCGCGCTAATTTATTCTTGTGGAACGAGATTGCTAGTCGGATAGTGGTGAAAAAAGAGGCTGTTTATTGCGGGCTTGAAAGTGAGGATTCGGAGCCGCAGATAGCCACCAAAACAATTTAGCTAAAATGACATTTCGGCTAAATGTTATTTGAATAGCCAAGTGGCAGCCTAAATGACAGTAATGCCCGTGTCCCACTAGAGCGACATACAGAAACAAAAGACAACGACAAGCCTCAAACCAGAGTCTTCCGCGATTTGAGAGGCTTCAAAGAATAAAGGAGGCTGTGCTCAAACACGAGCATCATGCACGCGAGGGTATTTTTGGCAGGCTTGCAATTGGTCGTGCATACTTCACAAGCACCGATCAACTAAACGCCTGCCAAAGGTACCATCGCGAGCATGCTGCATGGGTTTGAGGCTTGTCGCTGTCTTTTGTCTCTATTGTCGCTCTAGTGGGACACGGGCGTTACAATGAATTTCATATGGCGCAAATGGCATTTTAGTTGCCCGTCTCACAGAAGTCTTAAAAGTTAAAAAAAATGTAACTTGTTACAGATATAGTTACCTATTGTAATTTTTAAAGTATTTAGTAACAGAAAATGTAATTAATTATAGTCAATTATATACTTTTCATCACTCACTTTACAGGTATGACTGAATAATTTTAATTTGTCTAATTTCGGCATATAGGTTTGTTCACGCTGACGGCAAACGTTTCCAACCGGCAAGGGCAAAATAATTTTTGTCATTTTGCCATTTTAATATTTCTGAGACATGTCTTTATCAAAAAAAGCAAAACAAAAAGCTTAATATAAAAAAACGAGAAGCGGTGACGCATCCTAGGCACCTGTAGACAGTAGATGCTAAAGTTATTTAACCTAACAGGAATGGTACAATGCATTCGTAATATTTGTTACCTGGGAAGCGTGTGCTCAACGTGTTCGGCGAAAGGAACATCCCGTGTCAGTGCCGCCTATTGTTTCCACACCGGCATCTTTCTTTTCCAGCTGGAAACAAAGTCTTTGCTCGCAATTCGAATAAACACAAGCCATACAGGCCCAGAGTTCGCCTTTCAACGCGAAAGCATTCATTGTCCCATGAAGCGAAGCCGGCGGCGTCTGTAGCCATTGTCTGTAGCAGCGAAAAACGTCCCCGAAATGCCCATTGGATGAGCGAAACGGCCTTTACAGTCCCGTTGGCTGCGGCGCGTTATATCAGATGCTTTGTCAGGGAAGCCGGTGAGGACGCTCAAGGTCAAAGCGGACGCGCCTCAAAAGGAAACCACAAAGAAAAGCACAACAACGCAGATGCATCTTCACGGATGTCGTGCAGCCGGCGGGCGTGCCGCGCCTGCAAGGCAGGGCTGGGCAGGGATACTCCGAAAAGAATTCCGGAATAAATGTACAGAGATACATGTGTTTTAATTACCAAAATGCAGATACTGAGATACATTTGTTTTTTTATGCAAAGGGATATTCCTGAGATACTTCTGCCAAACCGGCGAAAAGGTATTCCGGAATACAGATACAGATACATATAAAAATACATTTGTTCCCGAACGGTTCTAGGTGAAGACGGTGTAGCTGATGGCGAAATGAATGGCAATTTATGCTTGTGCTTTATTTTTCGCAATTGTACGCTGTTTCCCTTACCTCAAACTCTTTATTGATTATTAATGCCGCTAAAAGAAAACATCTCCCCCCGTTGAACCGTATAGTTACAGAACGTTAAAGACTGCGTGCAACGCTTGACCAAAGCCGCCTGCCCTAAATGAACCCTGTTTTGCCGTGAGGGAGCATCTCAAACTGTCGTATTAAAAGCTTCTGAGTCACCCATTGTGTGGGGAGATTGGACAACAGGACTATACCTTTTCATCACTGAACTCCCTTACAGCGTTCACTCTGCTAAATTGGAAAGAGTGGAGGGCTTTTGTGAGAGGAGCTGGTTTTGGTGTCGTTTTTTTGTCGGTGACTTCCTTTTAATGCTTGTGACAGATGAATATTTTATAGGGCGGGTTCATATCATGAATTACGAAGGAACTTGCACCAAGCAGATGACTATATCTTCTAAATTTCTTAAAACGAAAAACAAATGTAACGAGATACCTAAGTCTGGCGAAGTATCGCGATACAAGCGATACATTGTAAATGTATTTCACTACTGAGATACAAATACATTTTTCAACTGTATCTCCATACAGAGATTGAGATACTCGAAAGTATCTCTAAGATACTATTGCGAAGCATTTGTACAGCGATACTGTTTAGCCCTGCTGCGCAGTGGGAGACTTGATGTCACCGCCGCAGCGCCGTGTGCGATATGAAGACGTGTCGCGCTCCTTGTAGGAATGCGCTGCGTGTAGGCGAAATCCACCATCGTTGTCAAGTCTCAGAATACACGGCGGGGCGGTTTGCGAGGCGCATCACCGCACTCCCAGCCGGCGCTGCGGCCGCTTCTGCTCCTCTCGGCGCCGAGAATGTTCTCTCAGGCACAACTTATAAGAATTGCTCGAGTGTCCTCGTAAATGTTTTTTTGATGTGTTACTTTATATAACGTTTCTAAAAAAAAGAAACTTGAATAAAAAAATGAAACTGCACGTTCCTATACCTCTAGATGGCCACATGTGCCTTTTTGAAGCAAAAAAGACAAAAATATTTTTGTGCAATATGAATCGACTTGTTGCGCTGGCCACTTAACGCGATAGTGTTAAGAGCTCGTGTCGCAGAACGGCTGGCGTCGGTGGTTTGACGGTTAAACCCCGATTGGTCGATACGGTCACGACTTCACAGGCACGTGACCTTGCGCGGGAATTAAAAATAAAAAAAGACAACGCTCACGTTTCACATGTGCGTCACGCGTGGACTAAAACACTGACATGTAATGCGAATTAATGGTCACCGCTTGTCTCGAATGACTTCACTCTGTAAAGACATTAATTTGTCTTAAGTAAAACTTGAAGAATTTTAGGCGGGAGTCACACCCATGACCCTTCGTGTACGAGTCGGACACGCTAATGACTGGGTCACGCAAGGCACGCTTGCACGGCGAATAAGAAAGCGATGGGAACGGGGACCGATAACGCTATCGGGTTCTCCTCTGAAAAGCGAAGGTTAAGCATCCTCCAAGTTTTTCTGGTTCGCTTTCCGTTAGGGTCCAGTAGGTCCTTATTTTATTTCGGTTAGGGTATGATTCAGGGAAGCACGCGAAAGAATGGTTGAATTCACGAAATTACCAAGCATGAACCGGTTCTGACCAGTTAGTAATTGCACACTTTACCAAGAAAAACGCGGACTCCAAATACAAAAAAAAATCAAACATTTCATTATATGCGGCAAGAATTTTCAAGACGCGTAACCAAGTTACAAATTCGATTTCGTCTAGCAAATAAATATTGGGAATAAATCATTTTGCAATGCAACGTGGTAAAGAGAAATCATGGTCTACATGCAGGAGCGGCCGAATAAATAGACGAATATTCTTAATTTAGTTTTGTCACATCACTCCGTCCTAGCTAGGCATGTCGCGAACCTGCCCATGTTCGAGTTCGACAAAGTTCAACTTTTTAGAACTTGCAGCGTGATGTTCGTGAACAGGTCGACTGAAGTTAGACTTATGTGCGCATGTGTCAAAATATAAAAACGAGTTGACTCTACCTAGTGAAGGAAAACTGCAACATTTTTTGGGCGTTTTCTCATCACAGGCTCACATTACCAACTAACGCACACATTAAAAGTACCTATTTTTGCTTGTATATGATGTAAACATTTATAATAATTTTATAAAATAGAAAATGAACTGTTTCTAAATTACATTTTCTCCCAAAATTTGAAATATTCGTGTAGAAACCTGGGGATGACACTGTTCATTTGAGAACTTGTCGAACTTCGCAAAACGGTCGAAGGTCAGCCGAACCAGTCGAACCCTGAGGCTCGACGTCCAACCTCGGTGTAATATTCTGTGGGTCCGAGAACGCCGGCTTAGGATCAAAAACAGACACGACCAGCCCCGTCCGAATCCAAGCATGATCTCCTTTATCACGAGCTTATCGTGGGGTATCACGCGGGCACGCCAGAGCGTGCAACATGGCGGCGCTGGCTTTTGGCGCCGCTTTGAGTTCATGAACTAAAACCACTACATATGCCCTTCCTTTTTTTTTTTTAAGCAAAGCTTAAAACACAGTTATTATCTTTTCCTTTTCCCCCTCGGATTGGGTAAAATGTTGTGGAGGTCGTCCTTCGCGCAGACGAAAAGTTCTGAAAATTATGGGGAACGAAACGCCTCTTGACCTTGGACTTGTCCCCCAACTCAGAGTTCAAAACATGTTCGAAGCAAAATCTAGGAAAATCACCAGTGGTTCTAGCTTAACTGTGGGCATTTGACAATTCTATGTGCCAAAAGTTTGAAGACAGCAAAAAAAAAGAAAAAAAAGTTCGTATGAATACACAAAGGAACACAGTTCACTCCGTTTCAGCGTGTCCAAAACGTGGAGAAAAAAATCACTTCACCATGATAAGTTTTGTTATGTTGGTTAATAATCTCGGACGTGTTTCTTTTTTTTTTTTTGCTTGTTAGATTACTCATCGTGTTTATCATGGCCAGTAGGTAAAATTCGTCTCTAGTTCAAGGGATATTACTTCAAAAAGTAGAAAACAAACTAGTGGCACTTAAACCCTAAACACTGTACCGAAGTTCACATATACTGAAAAAATTCCCGAAGAGCACTGTTCGTACGTATACACAGTTCACTCTGAAAGTTCCTCAAACCTTAGGCTTGTGAATTGTATAAAGCTGTGTGTCGTTGTGGGGGATACCTCTGGTCCCACCTCCTGGCGCGGTTTCTCCGGTGTTGACTCTTGAGTGTTGTAGAACGAGAGCACATAGTCTTTCAACCTCTCCGGTAGTCTTCGTTGGCGTTTTGGTCGATTCGTCTCAACGGCCACGGTTGGTTCAGGTCCGCAAGCACTTACGGAGTCCTCCAAAGGAGGCATTGAACGTGATGAGCCGGTCAGGGACGGGACCGGAGTACTTGTGGATCCTGGTCTGAATGGCTCTTCACATGAGTCAGCGAGGCCGGTCGCAGAAGAAAAGGGAACCTCCACAGGCTCAGTGTCTTTTGAAGGCGTGCCGGGACCGGTATCTCGAGCAGGAACAGCACGCGCAGGCTCGCAGTCAGGAACAGTGCCAACCCGAGGCTCTAGGGTGGGTGCAGCATCAGGAAGAACAATGGAGCCGGGGCGCAGTACAGCGGCAGGGACAGGAACAGCCAATGGCTCAGGGACCAAACGCGTATGCGGCTCGACGTCAGGAACATGTGCAGCAGGCTCAGCTGCACCAGTGGACATCAGGGCCCCATCAGGCTCAGACGCAGCAAGAGGACCCGGATCCCCACCAGGCTCAGACGTAGGCCCATGTCCAAGAACAGGGGACGTCGCCAGCCCGGGAACCGGCTGCAGAAGAGGCCCCACAGCAGGGGACGGAAGAGATCCAGCCACCTCGGGGCAGGGCCAGGACCCGAAGTGTTTGGTACTGAAAGACCGGACTGTTGAGAAAAAGGGTGCACATCAATATCGTCATCTTCCCAATCTGAATCGAAATATTCTCGCACTGTCTTCAGTGGCGTCTTTGTTAATTTTGCGGCGTTCCAGCGGCGTCCATCTGCGAATTCGTATGTTGCAGGTCCTACTTGTCTCTGAATGATCTGTGGAGTTGAATACTTCGGTTGTAACTTGCCTCGATGGGATGGTTGAAAAATCCGGACGGCTTGTCCAGGGACGAACTGGGGTCGTCGAACAGCTCGACGACTGTCCGAATACGATTTCATCTTTTCTTGGTACTGCTGCACACGCTGTGGCAGTCGTCCACGTGTCTCAGGAAAATCCACTGGGAGTGACCTGGTTTCCGTTCCTTGTAGGTCCAGTTTCGACCGATGAATTCTTCCGTGAAGACGCCACGATGGTGCAACTCCTGTTGCTGCATGTGGCGTCCGACTATACGTCTCCAGATAATCACGGAGGACGGCCTTGAACGACGGCCAACTGTAGAAAGCACTTGAGAACTCTATTAAACCTTTCCACCTGCCCATTGCATTGGGGGTGGTACAGGGATGCCTTGAGATGTTTTATCCCATGCTGATGAAGAAAGTCCTGGAATTCTTTCGACGCAAACTGGACACCAATGTCCGAGACGATTTCGCAGGGTAATCCCTCACGTGCGAAGATGTTTTTCAAAAAGTTTATAACTGTAGATGAGGTCACGGAAGCTGCTGCTTGAACTTCCGGCCACTTGGAGTGGTAGTCCATGAGGACAATGAAGAACCGCTGACTTAATGGCGCCCGCTCTATTGGGCCCACGATATCTATCCCGAGCTTCTCCCATGGTTTATCAGGAAACTTGATCGGTTGAAGAGGTGCTGGTGCTGCGTTGACCGGCTTGTCGGTGGAATGACAGACTATGCAGTTTTCCATCTTGAACTTTATCTGCTGGTTCATTCGCGGCCACCAGTACTGCTCTCTGATGATGCTCGTTGTTCTAGAAATCCCTTGGTGAGTTTCATGAGCCAGTTGAATGATGTGGTCTCGCAGATTTTCAGGGACAAAAATCTTCTCCCCTTGAAAAAGTATTCCGTCATGGAGGGACAGCTGGACTCGTACGTGAAAGTACGGTCGAAGTTCTGGGTGTACATTGTTGTCCTCTGGCCAGGACTCAGTGGTGTAGCGAATGACGCTAGGCAGAACGGTGTCATTGACGTTAGCCTTTTAAAATTCCTGACGTGAAAAGGGCGTTGCTATGAGAGCAACAACATCCTCTTCAAACAAAGTACCACCCTCGGTGTCTTGGCGCGGTACTCGAGAAAACGCATCCGCGACTAAGTTTGTAGATCCTTTTTGATATTCCATGAGAACTTATAATTCATCAGTCTCGCCGTGCAACGTGTGATGCGCAACGGACGAACACCAGATCCTTTGTTAGACAAAAGCGTCACAAGCGCTTGATGGTCGGTTCGAATAACAAATGGACGTCCCCATAAGTAGACGTGCCACTTTTCACAGGCCCAAAGGCAAGCGAGAGCTTCCCTCTCCCCAGTTGAGTACCTCCGCTCAGCGTCCGTGAGTGATCGGGAGGCAAAAGCTACAGGGACAAGATGGTTCCCATGCTGCTGTTGAAGGGCGGCGCCGAGGCCGTAATGAGAAGCGTCTGTAGCCACGATGATGGGTAGAGACGGATCAAACATGGCTAGAATGGGTGCATGTTGAATACAGTTCTTGATGTTTTGGAAACTCGCGTCCGCTTCGGGGGACCAGACAAAACGAACGCCCTTTCGGAGTAAACGACGAAGAGGTTCGACCACAGTGGAACAATGCGGGACAAATTTGCTATAGTATTCGACAAGTCCCAAGAATGCTTTCAGCCTTGCAGAGTCTGACGGAGTCTCAAAATTCAGAACAGCATCTACCTTCGATGCAAGGGGTGCTAACCCTTCCATCTAGAGACGGTGCCCCAAATATGAGAGTTCACGGACATTGAAAACACCCTTCCGATTTAACTTCATTCCTGCGCGGGAGATGCAAGACAAGACTTTGCGGAGGTTTACATCATGTTCCTCCTGCGAAGATCCGTAGACGATGACATCATCGAGATAAAACTGGACGCCTTGACATCCTTCCAAAATATTTGACATGATCTTTTGGAACGCTGCAGGTGCAGATGCCAGTCCGAAGCATACGCGCTTAAAACGGAAAAGACCTTCATGCGTGATGAAAGCTGTTAGATCTCGACTCGCGGGGTCGAGACGAACTTGATGGTACGCAGATGCAAGGTCTAGCTTGGAGAAGACGGCTGCTCCTCGGAGAGAATTCAAAATTTCGTCAATGTGCGGGAGTGGGAAAGCATCGATGACGATGGCTTGATTTGGCGCTCGCAGATCCACACACATCCGGATATTTCTGTCTTGTTTCTTGACAACGACGATGGGAGAAACCCATTCCGAAGCGTTGACGCGTTCAATGACTGCTTGTTGTTCCAGTTTGAAGATCTCTTCGGAGACGGCGTCACGAAGAGTTAGAGGAAGACGTCTTAGCCTTGACTGCACTGGTGGGACATTATATCGCACCTTGACCTTGTGCGTCTCATTCCGCACCAGGCCCAACTCGGGATCGAACAGGTGTTCAAAGTCTTCAAATCCCGGGGGAAACTGAGATGTGTCCCGTGGAGGAAGACTTGACTGCAGACCCTTCGAAGGAAGGTTGTTTTGCTCAGGAATAGGCTCTTGGTATAACTTTCTACTTCGAGGATCAGGAAGATCAGTATGACGTTGTGGAACAATGCAACCACGTTGATCTTCAGGTTGACGCTCTGGACCACTGGCTCCACACTGACTTGCAGGATGGCGATCTGGACTGGAGTTGGCCGACGGTATGTGGTCAAACTCTTCGAAGACTTTGGGAGCTGTTTGTTCCCAATAAGAAGGTTGTAGTGGCCTGGATACGTAGGCACCCGACGGTACTGAAGATGGATGGTTGTTGCTAGATGTAACTGGAGGTTGATGACTTGGTGGCTGTGATGACTGGCGAGACGACAACGTGAAGGGTCGTCGCTGCGGAGCGCCAGCCGGCCCTACTTTCCAAGGTGGCTCTGCTCCACTTCCAGCTGCATTCACATAGGAACAATCGTACTCAGCTCCAGATAAGGTCATGCTCAACTCGCGCACTGCGTCGGTTCCAAGCAATGATCGTCCCGTACGCGTCACATAAAATTCCAGCGGCGCGTAACGGTTCTTGAAAACCACTTGTCCTAAGAAACATCCCAGTACGGGGATGGGCTGTTGCAGATAATGCACTAAGGTTCTTGGTGGACGATGAAGCTTAATCTTACGTTTTCTGTTTACATGATTAAATGTTTGTTCGTTCAAAATCGAGACGTAAGATCCGGTATCAATAAGAAGCTTGAGAGGGGTGCCATTTACCTGGACACCTGCCAAGAACACGTTGCGGAGACCCGGGTCGTGTGCAAGGCGATCCGTAGACTGCACCGAGACCTCGTGCTGGTCAAAGGTCACACTCGGCAGGACTTCCTGATGGACAGTTCCCACATGGGTTGATCCGTCTCGTCGATGCAAACGGCCGCTCTGGTAGCGTCCGGCAAGTTGTCCACGGCACCAGGGTTGTCCTCGACCCCGCACTGGAAATGATGCTTGCCGTTCATCGTTAATGAATGCTGCTGACTGTGCTTGACGACTGCGGCAAACCAGAGCAAAATGTCCCTGCTTCCCACACAGAAAGCACGTCGCGTTCCGTGCCGGGCAGAACTCGCGGGCGTGGTCGCGCCGGCCACAGATCCAGCACGCAGAGAGAGAGCCTCCATCTTCTCTCTCCCTCACCCGCTGAGGAGGAGGCTCGCGGACTGCTGGCCGCCTTGCCCGCCCTTGGAAACGGGGAAGATGGCCGTCAGACGATGGTTGACCCCACGGCATCACGGGACCTCGCTGCGACGGGGTCATCCCGGTGGAAGGACACGGAGGGTGACCATATTGGTGATAGAGTTGGGCGGGGAACACGGAAGCTCCGCCATCTTGATTCGCACGCCACTGAGCATACGCTTGAATATCTTGGACCGCTGCCGGTTCCAAACCGCGGCTTCCGTCGTTAACAGGGAAAGACGACACCGCGCTCGTCTGGCGATGAAACGATTCAGTCGTTTTCGCAAGTTGTTCAAATTGTATTGCGAGCTGGAACGCTCTGTCCAGGGTGGGTACCTCGGCCCCGACGCATTCACGTAAAATGCGGTCCTGAACTCTCTTCGAATCCAACCCCTCCAAAAAGATTTCACACAGGTGTTCGTCTAACGTAGCGCCGTAGCTACAGAACGAGCCTTGATGACGTAATGCGGCGAGGTATTCAGAGACTGATTCGCCGGGACGTTGGACTCTAGCACGGAGTTTCTTTCTTTCCAGTGTTACGGACCCCGAGAACTCAAAGTGTTTTTCTAACTCTCCAAAAATATTTCATACTCGTCATTGAGCTCAGTCGCCGGTGCATCGTCCAAGCGGAATGCGTCAACCACACGCTGGCCTTCCGTGCCGAGCAACGAAAACAGGAGTTGTTTTTTACGACGCGGTTCCATCTATTCGAACCCCGAAGCGCCAAGAAAAGCGGTGAAGGCACGCTTCCATGCCGGCCACGCAAGGGTGGGCGTGTCGGGAACAGGTAGAAAGAGGGTGGCGGCGGCACAACCGCCGTTCCAGAAGCGATATTTTGAGTCATGATGGTCAAATGTCAAAAGGAACCACGGAAATAGTCAAAGCACGCTGAGGGTCGAAGCCCACCGTTATAGAAATTACAAGATTGCAACCGACATGGTAATTGACAATGCAAATCGAAGGAAAGACTGTGAAGAAGCGGGTGGTTGGCTTGAACTAAAACTAGACGTATGCGCAGCGATCGGGCGTGGAGATCATGCTAGGAGGGGACGGCAAAAGATCTAGGAAGGAAAAAGACGTTTACCTCGTCGCCTCCTCGTATCCCATCCTCGTCGCCATTGTAATATTCTGTGGGTCCGAGAACGCCGGCTCAGGATCAAAAACAGACACGACCAGCCCCGTCCGAATCCAAGCACGATCTCCTTTATCACGAGCTTATCGTGGGGTATCACGCGGGCACGCCAGAGCGTTGTTAAGAATGGAACCTTCGGCAACCTTTTCCGAGTTTCAACGCTGCGGAAACGAGTCCCGAAACGAGTCCCGACGTGTTCTGGACTGTCGCCCACCTGTCGATGCCTGCCCAAAACGAGTCTCAACGCGTCTGTGACGTCAACGGGACGTGTGTGTGTGTGCGTGTGGGTTCGTGCGCTCCGGAAGGGGAGAGAGGCCTGGCCTAACTGCGGAGAACCATGGCTAGGACGCACTTCTGGCTACGACGCGGCGGGCTTTGCTGCAACGCACTTGGCGGTCGCACCTGCTGCCCTGACGGAGAGTGAGGGAGAAAACGGACCCCTATATAAGGCGGGGCGTGAGGCTGCTCTGTTGTTCTCTCGGATTTGACGACTGTATCGCTACCATGTAATTAAACCGTTCGTTACGTTACCAATTCTCCCACCTCCACTGGACCCCTGGGTTCTTCACTTCGGGGAATGGTCGTCGTCAAAGGCCAGGAAGCCTCCGGACGTGCGGCTTAAACCCCGCCTCGAACAACTGGTTGGCAGCGGTTGGGATCGGACCATGCGACATCGTGCTACATCTGTGGGTGAGGGTTTGGACTTTGCTTTGAGATTCGCCAGGCTTCAGATTACGGGTTATTAAAGGGGCTATGCAACAATTTTTTTACTTTGCGCAAATACCGCTTAGAACGGATCCCTGACGTTAATGACCAATGAAACACGCGTTCGTTTTTCACCCCACGCAATAGAAGTCCCAGAAAAAAATTAAGAAAAACCAGCTGCGTTCACGCCCTCAACTCGCAGCCAGAACAAGCGGCCACGTGATCTGGAGCCGATTATATGCCGCCAATGTTGATCATGGCCACGCGCTGGGGTTGGAAAAGCACAGGACACGCGCTAAGTTCCAGAGATTGTTATGGCTCGGCTATTGTCGTCGTTCCAGCGATTGGACACGGGCCACTACCCGAATGCTTCTCGAGCTATCAATTATCACGAGCCCAAATCGAGTGCCCACGCAATGGTCGGGTCCAATCTATTAACCGCATTCAAATATCGTCATACGGGTGTACTGCGTTCCCCACGTTACGTCATCGAATTTTGTAAAGGAGAGATTGAATGAAAATGGTCGCTTTTGCCCTTGAAATTACACCGCAACAAAGGAGTTTCTTGGCCAGTGGCATTGCGTGGGAGTATCCTTGAGTCCCACTAGTGCCAGTAAGCTCGTGTAAAGTGAAAAACATTCCAATTGAATATCGTTGCACAGCTCCTTTAATTTTGAACTGCTGGGAATCCTTAGTGTTTGACTCGTGCGCTAGGTTTGTGTACAACCTCGCGACAAGTTTTATAGCAAAGCCAAAGCTAAAGAGCAGCGATCATGGATCTGATGAGGTTACTGAGAACAGATTTACTCTGTTTATGTGAAGAATTGGGTGTGGAGGTGGAGCAAAAGATGAAGAAATCTGAGATCAGTAAAGCGATTTCAGAGAGCGCGGAAGCAGAGGAAATTAAAATTGCGTGGGAACTGCTTCAGAACGCTAAGAGTGAAGCTGCAGCAAGAAAGGAACGAGAGCAGGCTGCGGCGAAAGAGGTACAGGCTGCAGCGAGAGAGGAACGAGACCAGGAGCGAGCGCTGAAAAGGCTAGAGCTCGAAATTGAACAACAGCGATTAAACTCGCAGAACAGTAGAGTTGGGGCTCCGGTACGAGCAAGTGAGACCGAGTCGTATCAAATGAAGAAGCTCCTGCAACCGTTTAAAGTTGGGGAAGACGTGGGCCTGTTCTTAGTTAACTTTGAGAGGACATGTGAGAAGTTGAGCTTCGCCCCAGAAACGTGGCCGCAACGGCTTTTGACTTTGTTGCCCTGTGAGGCTGCAGAGGTTGTCGCGCGCCTTAGTGCTGGAGACGCGGACGACTACGACAAGGTGAAGTCCAGCCTTTTGAAGCGGTACCGCCTTTCTGCCGAGGCGTTCCGTCAAAGGTTTAGAAACGCATCCAAAAAGAGCAGCGAGGGCTACTCGGAATTCGCGTACGGGCTTAAAACCAACCTGATAGAATGGTTGAAGAGCGAGGAAGTGTACGAAAGCCGAGACAAGGTAGTCGAGTGTGTGTGCCTCGAACAGTTCTTTCGTAGCATTCCGCAGTCAGTCAAGCTCTGGGTGCAGGGTAGGGTGGGAGTCGACTCTGTCGAAAGGGCCGCTGAGCTAGCCGAAGAGTACGCAACGCGTAGAAAGCTGAGCGGAGAGGAAAGCGAACCCGGCCGGAGCGATCAGCGCAAGACCTTCCGACAGGGGAACGGCTCGCGAGAAAACGGGCCCGAGAAGCCCGAAGCAGGACAAAAGGTCCCAGACAAGAGCGCAGAACACTTGAACGGAGACGAGGCGCGGAAAAGCCCAACAGGGCAGTTCGAGGCAAGGAAGCCGTTCCTGTGCTACAACTGTCAGGAGCCGGGACACACAGCGGCCAGATGTAAGAAACCGCGGGTTGTGTTCTCGTGCGTGAACGGACGTGACGAGGACCTGAAGCTCCTTCGTCCCTATCTTCACGAGCTCCATGTAAACGGAAAGCCGTGCAGGGTGCTTCGGGACAGTGCAGCGACGATGGACGTTGTCCATCCGTCGTATGTAACGCCATCCGATTTTACGGGAAAGGTAGTTTTGGATCAAGCAGCTGCTCGAAAAGCACAGTGTCTGTCTGCCTATGGCGAGAGTAAGGATAACTGGCCCGTTCGGAGAGCTAGTGACAGAGGCGGCTGTCTCGCAAACAGTCCCGTTGGAGTATCCTTATTTGTTTTCTAACCGGTCAGATTTCCTGCTGCGCGAAAGGGGTCAACAACTGGGAAAAGGGCTAGTTCAGTCGTGTACGAGGTCCAAATCGCGTCAGGTCGCCCCTTTGTTGACGAGGGATCCAGAGCCAGAGGCAGCTGACGGGGAGCAAGCACTCCCAGAGTTGGAGGCAGAAAACCGGGATGAGAGGGACCAGGTTGTAGAACAGCCTGACCTCGTAGCACTAGAAAGCGTACGCCGTCCCAACGCGCCGGCGAAAAAGGCGGAGGAAGAGGGGATCAGTGAAAGATCTCGTAGCTCCGGCGTCACGTAACTTTGGTCCTCTGCTACGAGTAGACAGAGTCGAGCAGAAGAGCGACCCTAGTGTGTCAGGGTTTCGCGATACAGCTCAGGAGATTGCTAGGACCAATGTGACGGGGAATGAAAGAGGCGGATTGTTTTATCGGCGCTATAAGGACCGCATTTTCACGTCTAGAAATCACGTGAAAATCGATCACTATGACTTCAGCGTAAGAAAAACGAAAGGCAAATTTAACGGCAATGCCGATGGGTTGAGCAGATTTTTCTGACATCACGAAAAATAGTAGGGATGATCTCAGAGGTCTTCGTCATCCACGGGAATGAGGATCAAAGTGGGGACACTTCGTTAAAACCCCAAAATGACCTAACAAATTGCGAAGAGTTTTTGTCTTTTGTATTTTGTTCTTAGTGACCTCGTTGGAAAAATGAGTTTTTTTGGCGACAGGGGGTCTCGATACCCGGAATTGTACCAAATTTTGGTAATCCGTAATCCAGTCTGGCGGGTCTTTGGCGAATTCCGAGCGTTTGACTGCGGTGTGGCGTGGTGTTGTGGGGGACGTTTCCGCTGATGCCTCCGTTGTGAGAGGTTTGGGAGTTTGTTTGGTGCTTGCAGCGTCTTCTCAAGGCCTACTCCAAGCCCACCTCTTCAGGCCAGCGATTGTACCACCGGCCATTCGAGGTTTCCCTGGCCCCGGAGGGGCTGTTAAGAATGGAACCTTCGGCAACCTTTTCCGAGTTTCAACGCTGCGGAAACGAGTCCCGAAACGAGTCCCGACGTGTTCTGGACTGTCGCCCACCTGTCGATGCCTGCCCAAAACGAGTCTCAACGCGTCCGTGACGTCAACGGGACGTGTGTGTGTGTGCGTGTGGGTTCGTGCGCTCCGGAAGGGGAGAGAGGCCTGGCCTAACTGCGGAGAACCATGGCTACGACGCACTTCTGGCTACGACGCGGCGGGCTTTGCTGCAACGCACTTGGCGGTCGCACCTGCTGCCCTGACGGAGAGTGAGGGAGAAAACGGACCCCTATATAAGGCGGGGCGTGAGGCTGCTCTGTTGTTCTCTCGGATTTGACGACTGTATCGCTACCATGTAATTAAACCGTTCGTTACGTTACCAATTCTCCCACCTCCACTGGACCCCTGGGTTCTTCACTTCGGGGAATGGTCGTCGTCAAAGGCCAGGAAGCCTCCGGACGTGCGGCTTAAACCCCGCCTCGAACAGCGTGCAACATGGCGGCGCCGGCTTTTGGCGCCGCTTTGAGTTCATGTACTAAAACCACTACACTGTGGCAACTAGCCAACGATGACACTGGTCGATTATCGATAGACCTCTCGACAGAGAGAGGCTTAAAGTTCGTGTTCAAATGTTTTCGTCACGGATATTGTGGGACGTATGGATACGATCGACAGGTGAGAAACAACTTATTTACGGGCTTTCTTGGTCATGTGGGACGCGAGTAAAGTGCTGCAGCCGGGTTTTTTTCGTGATAGAATGGCATCTTGTTCGATCGTTATCCGTGTGGGGTTGCGTCGACTTTTTTATATCTGTGATTTAATATTCCAGTTTTCCCTGGAAGGCGAATAACAAGTTTGTGTGATTATAAAAA